>JAJDMY020000362.1:0-127878 GCA_022345705.2 Sabuloglossum arenarium
CCTTCTTAGTTTCTCCTCGTAGCTAGCTAATACACCATCTTTCTACCTCCCGAGACGCCCACCGGAAACTCCACAGTGCTCACAGGTAAAACCTCCTGCCCTATTCTGCCTGCGGCAGATGTCTTCCTTTGCCGGATTCTTGTTGCCAACGAAAGCCTGGCAACCACACTTTTCGCAGGGACCTTTTCCGTGCTGGATGGGGATGATTTGGTCGGTCATGCCGAGGGCCGACGGATAGCTCAACGCGGTATCATCTTGCAGAAAGCACGATGTACTGCTTGTGGAGGATGGGAAGGACAAGCGAGAGAATGTGGGGATTTGAAATGAACATTTCTGATACCTTTGGTGTGAAAGATTCTGGTTGTGCTTTGACGGTTAGCGGAAAAGGAGTCGCGCTGGAAGTCATTTAATATCTCGTCACCGGTAAAGACGCGAGGTCAGCTCCCATGGTCATTGTTACACACAAATTACCCCGCACTGATTAATTGTTTTATTCTTACGTCATAGGAACTGGTAGATATGACATCCAAAGGGCACGAGAGTCCAAGAAAACATGGAAATCAATAAGCTGACGAGCCCTTTTCAGCAGCTTTGAGTATGTTGAAAGATTCCCGTACGCTTCAGGCCACAGCATATTCTATATATATATGCCTGTACAAGACTTCCTCTAACAAATGTATTTAAATGATTACACGAAATGAAGGAAAATAAAACAATTTCTTCTTCTTTCTTTCCCCCCCCTAAAAGACAATCGGCTTGTCTTTTAGAGTGTGTGTTCACATCTGGACTCCGGGTACATTAGACAAGGTCCGAGTTGGTGAGCACAGCCATGTATGTGAACATCTCTATCACTAGCCTTATGAATTAGGCCGTTGTCACTTTAGCCCTGCGTCCAATCAGAAAAATTGCAGGAACCGGACACTGAGACACCAATAATGACTCAGCTAAGGGCGGTAGCGCATGTGTGGCGTACCGTACTAATCTACTAATAGTGCACCGGTTTGGCTCCAACAGCCACCATAGCGGATTTCATAAGGGAGGGGCGATGAGATTGTGCAGCGCCATCAGAAGTCCAAATTCCTACTCTGATTATATGTATTGTATGTACATACATCCGGACCCGCACCAACACCTTGGCGAAACAATTCTTAGCTAAAATTTTCTACTGGCTACAAGAACGTCAACAAGTCAAAGATACATTATTACTAGGTACGGCAGTCTGCACGTCCATCCAACGGATTTCTTCTCCTGCCCGACAAAACTACACCACAAGCAAACCCGCAACAACACCACTACCAATCAGCACAGCAAATGCCGCCACACGCTCCCTCGCCGCCGTGCCAGACGCACTCGCACTCGCCTTCGCAGTGGCGCTCACCCCCGCAGTCGAGGTGGACGACGGCGACGTCCCGTTCACCAAATCCCAAATCTGGATCCCGCTCGCTGAGATCGGGATCATCAGCTTATTTGTCTTGGGGTCCACGGCGACGGACTGCGCAGTGATGTTATCGGTTGGAATGGATTGGATGAGGGTGCCGGAACCCGCGTCGATGATGTTGAGCTTCGGATCTGGCGCGCCGTCCTTGTTTCCTCCTACGAGGTTATTGTACGAGGCCAGGTAGAAGAGGTTGGTATTCGCGTCGTAGGCAACCGAGTCGGTGCCACCGGCGCCTGCGATCGTTGCGGTTATGTTACCCGTTGAGACGTCCATGATGAGCGCGTGGTCGACGCCGAACGCGGCGATTGAGTCCGAGCTGCAGCCGAGCAGGAGCTCGTTTTTGGGACCGAAGGCGATACCGTGGCTGCTGCATTGCGGCGTCGGGATGGTCTTGGTGATTTTGAAGGTCGACGGGTCGACGATGTCGATCTCGCCACCGGGGTTAGCGTCAGTCTCGGGCACGGATTGATATATGAATCCGTCGGCTGGGTTCCAGGCTGGCTTCTCGATGCCATTAGTGGCGAGAGGGAAGGACACATTGCCTGCGACGCTGCGCGACGTGACATCGATGAAGACGAGTTGCGGGAGGTCGTCATCCGGTCCGGTCACAGCTAGTAGGCCGCGAGTCTCGTCGTATGTCATCTCGTCCGCGCGTTTCACGACGGGAAGTTGGATCGTGGAGACGATGGAGTTGTTGCTCAGCGTCACGACGTGGACTTTTCCGGCCGCGTCGCCGACGTATAGCTCGTTCCTCCCGGGGATTAGGAACAAGCCGTTCGGACCCGAGGAGGGCTTGTCTACAGACCCGTTGACGAAATTCAGCCCCGCGAATCCGCTGATACGCGCCGTCTCAGTGTTGGTGAGAAGATCGACGATGTGTACAACGGCATTCTTGCGGTCGCTGAGGTAGTAGGTGCCGTTGGCGGCGATGCTGATGTCGACGCTCGTTGATTTGCCTGGTATCCAAGGGAGGGTGGTGTTAAGCTTGTAGGATAGGGCTGCGAGAGCAATGGCGGGGTAGGCTATTAGGAGGGCAAGGAGCTTCATGGCTAGTATTGATGAACTAGAAATCAGTTCGAACTGCAAGGCTTGGGCTCTTCTGGGAACACGGAATGATCATATTTCTGGGTGATTTGCCATTGCACTTATACCCCAAAATCCCCTGTCCTCCCGACTCGTTGTGACGAAGATCCCGCATTGGAAGGATCAGGAGTGAAGAGTGAAGAGTGAAGAGCCGAAGAGCGAAGAGAAGGTGCAGGAGAGGGGCACAACGATGGCGGAGAACTCTTGCCGAGACCACTCGCGTCGATCTCCATCACCTTCAGCCAGCGGCTATTCCAGTCAGATAATTGGCTTTTGGGCCTACGTCACTTTCCCCAACCCCCTTTCGCTGCAGACCATCTATCCATGCACTCCGCAATCCAGGTGCTCGGTCGCTGTTCCTATCACGTTCTCCAAGTTGAAGGAGCCTTGTGCAGGTGGCTTCGCTCCCAGCGAACCATCACATACATTTCAGCTCCCTCGCTAAAATGTGGTGGGGTTCTTCGCAGGTGGCTGAACACTTATGGCCCCTGCATGCGCCGTGCACCGTACCTGTTGCCGGCCACTGTCGCGTTCGCTTGCCCTCGGCCCCCTTCTAGCTTTTCGTGCAGCCGTCTTCGTTCGGTGTGGAAACAACTCTGCTGTGGGATGCCGATAATCAATAGAGAACGGGGAACGAACGCATAGCTACTCTTTTCGTCACAAATTCCTTTAAACCCGAAGCGCCGTGTCTAATTGCCTTTATGGTTTCAATAGTCCACGGAGGAGGATTCGAAGGACAAATATATTAACCTTTCAAGGTGGATTGATGGCGACGTTCTAGAGCACACGGCAATGACCAAAGTTGCTCTACGCTAGTTTTTGGCTTGCTCGGACAAAGACTGCCGGTCTAATTTGAAATGAGCTCTATAAGCTGGGTGCTAGCATCTGCTTGTATGGGAGACAAGTTTTTATATGCGCTGTGCTTACGCACAATGCGGCGTGCCCTTTTCACGACGAGTACCTGGGCGTCTCTCTTAGGAGTCTCCATGAAAGAGGCCTGCGCGATCCATCCTAGAATGAAGAATCAACCGTCCATCCCAACGAAGCCCAAACAAAGATGGCACTTTCTAGCACCCGCTCAACCGTAAGAATGACGAATTGATTGGTTGATCGCTCTCCATAATTGATGCTCCGAGAAGGTAACTCGAGCCGCCTTAAAAGCAAGGGATATCTACTGGGCTACCACCATTTTCAAAATTACTTACCAAAACACCACAATTGTCTTTATGGGATTAGGAGAATATCTTCGCCAAAGTCGGAAGAGTAGCCTGGATGGCGGGAAATGATGTTGGTGTCTAGATCGGAGTTCTGGGGAGGGTAAATACGGGGAACGCGAGGTTGGACGGTTATGGAGAACACTGGATTGATAAAAGTGGAAGAGTTGTTGATGGAGTGACTTATCTATAGCTTGAAAGAGCGGTGGTGAACTTTCTGGAGTTGAATTGGGCTCCAAGACTTGGCAACACAACAAAAATGCGCCCAGCACATATCGCCTCACCAAGGCGACGCCGCTTTGGACGATGAGCTGGGTGAGCCTGGGTGATGCTCACGCTGGGCTCAACTGCATCCTCATCTCCGCTTTCAGAATTGCTACATATTCACTACCGCGTTCTCCATCTCGAGGCTGAATATCTAACTGCGGAATACGACATCACCTCGCTTGAAAGCAGATTAGACTCGGATGATGAAAGGAGGAGATACAAAGAGAAAGATGAATTGAAAAGGACAATCAAGGAGCTGCAAGATGAGGTGATATCTCTCTCTCAAAAGATGCATCAGCGAAACCGCAGACCACACCGATGAGAATATCGAAAATGCGCCAAAACCGAGGAAATGCGCGCATACCCGTACTGAGGAAGAGCCAGTTGTGAGATGTGTCTTGGGACACGTTGAGGTGAAGGCTTTCCAAAGAGAATAGCCGGTAATGTAGAGAAAGGGTCTACAATAACATTATATTTCGCGTCATCAAAAAGCTTCCACCTTGAAAAAAGGAATCCGCCTCATCTAGCAATTTGGTTGTAAGATTTCGTGTGTAAAAGCCAATTTCAACAGGTGCTTTGATCCATAGAAGAGAAGAGTCCTGGATATTCTTCAAGCGTTAGGGTTCGGCGGGTGAATGAACAAATCACTCCCACCTCACCCTTACCTCCATCCCGGTGAGCTACGCTGCCCTTTGCGCTCTCAATCAGGATGAGCAAGTCAGCTCGGTCCGCATGAAGTCCCCAACTCAAACAGTTGCTACGGTGAGTCAGCTCGCTTGGTTTGACTCCCTGACGTAAGCCCAGCGTATACTTTTAACAGTCTAAGGAACATAGGTCTATCCCTCCCAAAGTACTGTGTGCAGCTCGCAGTATCGCTGCATCGGAGTTGACTGGAAGGTAACGTCATCAGCACGGAAGTGGTGTGAGAAGACGGTTTTCTGCAACATCCTCCCCCCAATTTCGTCGTCCCCCACTATAGGTATCATCGGAAATAGCGTTCTCCTTGAGAAGCTTGCCAATGATAGCCTTTTCTTGCTTGTAAAATTCGCCTCCAGGCAACATCTCAGCAGCTTTGAGTTGGCCTTTAGCTTCATTAAGCAGCGCTCGACGTACATCTAGAGGAGGGAGGTGAGAATCCAGTACCTAGACAGGGAAACCGCACACATACCGTCAAGTTTGATCTCATCCAAGATATTACTTACAGCAGACTTGAGTAGAATCATACACCCGCCAACGAGCTCATGAATTTGTGGTGCCATCTTGTCGCCAATATTCTGAAGCTTGAGGTATTGAAGAACTTCATCTCTTCTCACACCACCAATTTCTAAGACCCTCTGTCTCCTTGACCATGAGCTTCTCTCTGACACTTGGTTAGCATACTACTGATGAGCTATAGACAAGATCGAGTTACCTCTCATGCGGCGTGGTATACGGCCTTAGCTCGACACACAAAAATAATGGTGGCTATCCCGTTGTCGGAATCTTCCTTCGCATAGTCCTGAAACTGCGCGAGAAGCGACCCGGGGAGTTTGTTTGCATTGTCGATTATCAAGGTTGGGATGACTGTATGTACCTCCCGATACTTCAGAGTGACACGAATGAAGATTTCGGACACCTCAAATAAAGTTGTTGCAGCTGATCCGTTAGCTTTAGGCAATACTGATTGAACGGGACTGCTTCACTTACTATTTCCGGAATCAAGAACCGGATCAAAAGTCCGACCCAAAACCTTTCGTACTGCATTGATAACAACAACGGGATTTGTCTTCACATCGTCTGTATTAGGTATCATCACATACGCTATACCCTTGGGCTTTTTCAAGCCATTCACAGCGAGTTGGATTAGACTTGTCTTTCCAGTCCCATGCTCCCCGATGATGAGTGAATAACCACGAGGTTGCTTAGTTGGTGTAATAAGCTTTCTGATTTCATAAGCAACGGCTTCGCGTGAGATAGCATTGTCGATAGGAATCGAAAATATAGGCCCTTGTTTGAGAGTTTCATGGGTTGGGATATTGCGTTGGGACGCGCGAAGACGTCGCTGATGCTCTCTGAACCAGTCTAGATGCCACAGATCACGGGTGGCGAATATAACGAGAGCCTTGAAAACTCAGCATAACCCTAACCCTAACCCATCCAAACTCTTGTCTGACTGCGCTGCCCAGTCTGCCACAGTCTAAACAGCTCCGCATCTCAATATAGAAGAGTCCGGAACGGTAAGATTAGCATCGGTGAGTTTCGTCCGTCGGAACCTCGCCTGCCTTGCCGCCGAGACATGAACTCCTCGCAAGCTAATGGATTCTACAGTCAGGAGGAAAGGAGTTGGGGGGAGTGCGAGGCACATCGCTGCCTAGGAGGATCGCATGGAAAGGCCATCCTCTCTGCTTATCATGCTATAAGCGGGAATCTGGACACGAATGGACCGGAGCTTTCAAGGGAACGCGTCTTCCGATCACCCCTAGGCCAGCGGCTCTATAGGCCAAGAGACGTCCTAGCCATTGCTGCCAAGAAAGATTGCGCAGCAGGATAGTCTTCACTGAGTCTGGACCCTTGGGGAGGAATCAAATCATGCTCGTGAGATGACACACCCTTCGATCGCCGTACCATTTCATGATCGTCTGAAATGCCAAGATGAGTCAAAGGGCGCTCAGCTGTGGTGAGACAGGGTGTAATGCGTCAGCCGCAACCCTTGGGATTCAATGGCTCCTGGGAAGTCGAAGCCGTAATTCGGATGAACTCTATGCTTGTCCGTTAGCCTCAGGCACAGGGAAAATGGAGGGTGGGGCGGGGCAGTGCAGCATTAGTGCCGTCAATTTGGAATATACCTCATCGGAGAGCGACGTTAGGGGCAAGGTCGGAGGTGGGAAATGGGCGAGGACGAAGGTCAAGAGGAGGGAAATGGCGATGATTTTAATGTTGTGGCTCGTGGCGACCGACAGAGCGACAAGCGAGGCGCCAACGGCAAGTCTAACTGGGAGTGGTAATTCATCGGGAATCATTATATATGCATATAGCTTATTTTAAAGAACAGACAAGTGAGTGGATCCATTCGAGATGATACCAGCTGGTATGCAACACTGCATTTCCAGACAGCAGCTTGCATTAGGGGTGTTCAGCACCCAAGATGCTTATGCTTATGCTTAGCCTAAGCAGCGAAATAAGCATGGCCTGGCCAAGACGTTCAGCACCAGAAGCTGCTTATGATCCGAATACGCCATGGGAAACGGCTCAAAATAGTTCAACCAATCATATTTATTCGCGATACCAAAACAAACCCATAAGCATACATATAAGCATATGCTTATGCTTATGCTTATTTTTCGGCCGCTAAACCCAAATTCAAGGCGTTGCTCTGGCGACGCCAAGCAGAAGCATTGAGTGCTGAACATCTCTCTCTATTGGCAAGGAAAAGATTTGGGGACAGAGGGCGGTGAGGGGGTCTAATCACGAGGTATTTTCTGGGCTGAAAAGGACGATTTGGTCGAACTGGCCAGTTGCGTGATTGAGAGATCAGAGGCAATCCCCGGGGAAGAGATGGATTATAAAAGCTGGAAGATCATCCATAGGGCCACCATTTTCGCCATCTGAGATCTCTATTAAATCGAGAATATTTGCCGGCATATTGCAACCATGGCATCGAATCTTCTGACTGTCAACATACACGGTGGAAGCATTGAAGAGCTGCGAGAGTTGGCACGCACACGTCCCTACAATTTCGGATGCAAGCCTGTTGTTAGACACACCGAAGACGGTGGCTACATCTTGCCAGCACTGCTGACTCAGTCTCAACATGACGAGCTGACGAGCGGCGAGAGTTCTACACGTGCCGACATCCAGTTTACGGGCGTGCCTGATGATCGCGCCGCCAAGAACACCGTCGGCAACGGCGATCGTTTCGGCGGCGGAGAAGTCGCGCCCCGAGGACTCGGCTCTCGGCCCGATCAATCTTTTGATCTTGGCGGCATCATGAATGTCGACGAGATTGATTCGGCCCTGCTGGGCCTCGTCAACGAATACGGCATCTCCACCTTTGCCCTTCCGAACCAGTCCGCCGAAGGCTCCGGCGGGGTCGCCGGCCTTGTCGGAGGCGTAAATCCGAATGACTTCCACGTATACTTCACCGCCGGGGTCCACGCCCGCGAGCGCGGCGGTCCCGATAACCTGCTCTACTTCATTGGCGACCTGCTGTACGCCCAGAGGAACGGGACTGGTCTGACCTACGGCGCACGCTCCTATAGCAACGCGGACGTCCTGCGAGCCCTCTCCACCGGCATCGTCTTTTTTCCCTTGGTCAACCCGGACGGCGTCCGCTTCGACCAAAGCACCGATTCCCTCTGGCGGAAGAACCGGAACCCCGCCAGCGCAGTCCCCGGCGACCCCGCCTCCATCGGGGTGGACATCAACCGAAACTATGACTTCCTCTGGGACTTCCGTCACGATTTCGACCCCCGCGTCACCGCAAATCCCAGTCTGGCCTCAGACAACCCGCACGATGAAACCTTTCACGGTACCACCCCCTTCTCCGAGCCCGAGTCCAGCAACGTCGCGTGGGTGTTCGACCAGTTCCCCCTCATAAGGTGGTACGTGGACATCCATTCCGCAGTGGGGGATATGCTATATAACTGGGGCGACGACAACGACCAGACCAGCGACCCGACACAGAATTTCAGAAACACGGCTTGGGATGGGAAGCGCGGCATCCTTGGGATAAACGACTATAAGGAATACATCGCCCCGAGCGATCTGGGGAACATCCAGGCTACCGCGAGTCGCGTGACAAGCGCAATGATGGCCGTCGAGGGACGCAAATACAATCCTTCACAGTCCGTGGGCTTGTATCCCACGTCAGGCTCGAGTGATGACTATGCATTCAGTAGGTTCCAGGCAGACGGGAGCAAGAATAAGGTCTATGGCTTTACTATGGAGTTTGGGTATGCAACGAACTTCTATCCGACCCTAGCAGAGTTTCAGCAGAACGTAATCGATACAGGAGCGGGGTTTATGGAGTTCTGCCTCGCGGCAGCAGATATCGGCTTAGTCTGATTTGACTGGTGGCAGAATGGTTGGCGTTGTCCTTGATTCCCTTTCTAAATACGACTATTTTTTTTAGGAGCAATCTTTTCTGAGTTGTTGCTGTGAAGGGGTATGATTCTTGAGTGATATAAAGGCTCAATAAGGGGGGTAGTCGTCGTACGTAGCCGTAGAAAATTTAAGGGTCGCAAATGAGGATAAAAGAGTAAGAGTCTAGCACCTAAGATGCTTATGCTTATGCCTATTAAAAATGAAAAGAATAAGCATGAGATATTTTGAAGTTCGAGCTGCTTATACTTATTGAAATCTTGCTTATTTTTATTTATTTATTCATTTTTGTTGGCGTTAAACTCAACCTGATAAGCTTTGCTTTGATAAAAACCTTGTCTATCTATTCGGGATCGAGAGAGCTTGATTTGAACGAGAGATTTTTGGCAAGTAATACTCACTTTGGTGTCATACTGTCACCTGCTATATATAGAACTACTAAAGTCGCTCTTGAGTAATTCTGAGGCTTAGAATGATGATATTTATTTGGCAGGCTTAGAAAAAGTATCTATTACGTAAACCAGAAGAAAAGAAAATGCTGAGGGGTATTATGATATGCTATGCTCAAAAACGCCATATTCGGAATTGAGAATGCAACCCCTTACCCCATCACTCCCCCTTTCCCCTAACCTGCTTAACAAAACAAATAAACAACCTACCTCGCACTAACCCTCTCAACCGCCGCAGGCCTTCACACTGCCTCCTCTTTACCTTCACTCATCTCCGCCTCGATCTCCCCATTCAGCTCCTCATCTCTAACTCCGTTACCAACACCTCCACCCTTCCTCTCCGCATTTAACGCCTTCTCCACCAACTCCGCACTCTCAAACGCCCCATGGCGATGCCAACTCTTCCTCTCTCTCATCAGCTGCACACGCCCCCTAATCCCACTTCTCTTCTGCGCTTCAACCCTTGCGAGGACTTCCTGGACGATCTTCCACCCTTTCGCGACCTTTTCAAAGACAACTTTTTGCTGGTCGGCGCTGAGGGCTTGGAAATCCTTTTGGCCTTGGGTGATTCGAGCACGCCGTACGAAGCTGATGGCTTTATTGTCTTTCTGGAGTTCTTTGTGGATGCCTTTGAGGGAATAGCCGACGAGTCCGATGAGCGCGCCGAGGTCTTTCAGGACAAATCCTCCGGCGGCTTTGCCAATTCCCTTCATAAAACCGGCGAAACCGTCTTTTTTGGCGCCGTCATAGGGGTGTTTGGCAAGGCCGGTCCAACCGTCGTAGATGCCGAAGACGAATCCATTGCGAGCGGCGTGTAGCCCAGAGTGGAGATCAGTGATCTTTGTTGGGCGCCGGACGGTTGTGTCGCCGTAGAGACGTGGAGCATTGTGAAAGCCTTGTGCGACTGCCAGAGATATTTCCATTGGCGCTGGATTGATGATTTTTTAGTGAAAAGATACAAATAACGAGGTTTTGGTGCGTATTGGAAATTTACCTTTTAAAAGGGACTTGCATGACTTTCCAAGCCCCCTTTTGGCATCTCCAGCCATATCAAAAGCGAGGTCGAGATCGTCGTCCTCCGAAGAATCAGATGTATCAGTCTCATAGTCGCTGTCACATTCGTCGTGGGAACCCAGCGCTCTTCCATTTGATTCCTCCTTGCCGTCTACCTGGTCGGCGGCTGATAATCCATTTATATGCCTCTTGGCCTTACCCTCTTCTCTTGCTCGAAGCGATGAGTCGCCCTGTTTCTTCTTCTCTTGGCGTCTGTCACGCTTCCTCATTCGCATTGTCCAATTTACAGGAACGCTAGCAAACCCCTTGGCCACTCCTGCTATAGACCCTGCGATTGCCGCACTAGCTCCAGTGACGGGCTCTCCTGGACCGTCAAAGTCACTCCACTCATTATGCCGCAGCAGTCTCAAATCTCTCCAGGCTACCTTCTTCCTTTGGACAAGAACTTCCGCAGCCAATGCACACAGACGAAGATTCGTGTGTTTCAACTGCCAGGTGCCGACAAGATCCTCTAAGATGGAGCAACGCATGCTTTTTTCGCCCCGAAGAACCAGACTGCGATGAAAGCTCTCAACCGCATTTTGAGCTCCATCCCCTTCTTGGGCGATCTGATGTGCAAGTTTTTCGGCGTTCTCTTTTGCTTCTGGAGAAAGGCATTCCCTGATACCCTCTGCAAGGACGTCAGAAGTAAGCTGCTTATAGGGAACAGCCTCATGGTACCCTGCGCCGGCCTTCGCTACCATTGAACCCCAAAACGGCTGATCGCCGAAAAAAGGTACGATCATAGTAGGCTTGCCGCATTTCAGCCCAATAGCAGTCGTTCCCGCACCTCCATGGTGTATAACAGCACTAACATATGGAAAGATCCAGTCATGAGGCGTGTTCCCCAACATGTAGATGTTATCCGACACATTGTCGTTACCGAGACCTCCCCACCCCCTACTCACTAGAGCCCTCACTCCCGTTTTCTTAACGGCTTCAAAGATCATTTCTGTGAAATGGTCCGGATCACCAACCACAATACTACCAAAGCCAATGTAGATTGGAGGATCACCAGATTCAAGAAACTTTGTTAGGCTTGCGGGTGGCTCAAAGTTGCTTGCGAGATCAAGAAAGACAAATCCTGCTATATCAATCTGTGGACCCCAATCTGGCGGCTTAGGAATCAGCCCTGGAGACCACAGGTAAGTATAAGGGACCTTCAGGCGGTATAGTTGACCAGGTGCCCACAGGGTTGACATCGGCTCCAACCCCAGGGTCTTCACACGAAAACGGTTCACCAAGTCACCTAGTCTGTTCACCAAGATCAGCAAAGGGATTATACGATTACATTTCCCTAAAGCAATAATTTCAGTATAAATGAAATTGAACTCACCCCTGCCAAGTCATCATCTCCACCAAAGGATAGCTGATGAAATTCGTGTAATTCGCGTCAACATTACTCTTAATATTCGCCAGCGGGTGCGGGAACTGTTGAGTAGGGCTGTACGGAAACGTGAACATCAAATGAAGAGGTATTCCCAGCCGTTCGGCGCAATGGAGATGCGCAAAACTGGGAGGATTGGCAATGATAGCGTCTGCAACAAACGGGGCCACGCGCCCCATCATCTTGATGTTCTCCGTGTCCCTTTCATCGTCCGTAGCGTTGATGCAAGCACGCCAAAAGCCCTGGAACATCTCGAACATCTGGTCCCGTCTCCGGCCAATGTCTCCTGCTTTCAAGGTGTCGACCGACGGGATGAGCCCGGGGTTTTTAACCATGAACGCCATCAGCTCAGAAGGGTCGCCGCCAGCAGAAAAGAACTCGAGGCCAGAGTCTTTCTCCACGAACTCCTTGAATACTGGGTGCGTGGCTATCCGTACGCGATGACCGTGTTCTTCTTTCAGGACCTTGCCGATCTTCAGAAAGGGCTGTATGTCCCCTCTACTTCCTATCACCATAATGACGATGTTGAGTTTTGGCGGGGGACGAAGGTCCTCCTCCCTCTCAGTCGAAGCTTGGGGTAAATCAGCCTTCGAACCGTGACCTCCATCTTCACCGTTAATTTGGGGATGGCCGGAAGTAGGTGGAATGCAATTGCCCGAGGCCGCGCCCCCCAATGCTTTGGCCAGATATCCCATACCTTCAGCCTCTTTGAGAGAGATATTCAAGCGTCCATCTCGCCTTACCTTCCCCCTAGCCTTGTAGTAGTCGTCGGCAATCGAGAACCGCGAGTAGGGGTCGGTGGCTTTATCCAATTTCTTTGCCCCAGAAATACCCCTTCTACGGGGTCTTGTGGATCCTCCGCTCATACTGCCATGCCCTTCGAACGCAGTACCAGATGACTCTTTTCGTGAACGACATTTGGATGTGCGCGACGCCGTCAGTGGTTTCAGCGACAGAAACGAAGGAGCTTCCTTCAGTGCTGGACGCTCGGTGAAGGATTTTCCGATGGCAGCTGGTCTTTGCTGTGATGTAGCCGTGTCATCAACCAGCTGGGGCGACGTTTGGTTCGAATCGGTACTGTTGTCGGGATACGGGAATTCCACTGCCAATGGCACGACGGCTCTAGCGGCAGTAGAAGAGCTCTCTTCGTCCATTGCTGCAGTCATTGTGACCTAGTCTTCCAGTCAGCATTTGTCTTTTATACGGCCACGCTGCAGAGACACTGGGATTGGATTAGTTACGGACAGAAGCAGCGTAAGCCAGTTCACATTAATCAGGAGAACAAGCAAGGCCTCCAAGCGAATGTGGCCTCAATCACTCCTGAGTAAATGAAAATGAAGAATTCGGCGTTTTCAGGATTTGTGGGCTATGACGTAGTCGTGGTAGTTAGGCGAATAACTCAACATCTTAACAGTTGAAGCAATTGAAATAATCACCAAGGTACAACTACGGATGAGAGTGGTAATTATCCAATTGTTTCAATGGTTGGAATGTTGGCGTTTCCCATGCACATGCGTTGTATTACACAAACCACTTTTCAACATTTTTCATCTTCATTTCTACTTCCTCATCCTTCAGCATCCAGTGCCGATCCAGCAGATCCCATTAGAAGAATGAAATAAAGATAAGAGCCGGCTACGTGAACGCATAACCACCAGACACAGATACGGGAATGGAGATACGCCATGAGATCTGGCAGGCGTACATGCTTGTTTGTTTGTTGGTGGGCGAGGAGGAACGAGAATCTACAAATTCCCCGTCGCCGACGAATACGTCGAAATCCACGTGCCAAACGCCGAGGGATTTCGGGTTTGGAGGTATACCGCCCCAGGACCTACCATACCGCATCAGCATCAGGTTCAAAACGGAAACAGACCAAACCTGATATCCATTCGAGTCTCTTTTTTTCAAATAAAAAGGGCGGGGAGGTAATGATAGTGACATACCAGTGAATTTACAGACCAGGCCCTCGCCGGCAGCGAGGCCAGAGATGATGCCGCCGCTGGCGACGCGCTCGATGTTGTATTTGCAGTTCCAGGCGACGAGGTGGCCGTTGTCGATGATGTATTTCTCATTTGGTTGGAGCTGTGATTTATGCATTAGTCAGGCGAGAAGAGATGCAAAGGGGGAATAAAAAGGAGGGGGGTCTCTTGTGGGATTTTTATAAAAAGCCAAGCAAGGATTTCCTCACATCCTTCTTAATGATCGCCCCAAAACTCGTAATAAAAACAATCCCCGTCCCAGTCATCTTATACACAAACAAACCCTCCCCCGAAAACATCATCTTCCCAAACCCCTGGCTCTTATATTCCCTCACGATTCCCTGTGTGCACGCTAAAAGTGCCTCTTTGCCTACGCTCCATTGCTGGCTTCCATCGAGGCGGAGCAGGGAGATATCGCCGAGGGCGGGTGGGGCGAGGAGGAGTTCGCCGGGGCCGGTGTAGGTGGAGTGAGCCATTTCACCGCCGGCGATGAGTCTTTTCATGGAGAATCTCACGGAACCTTTGAGGGTTACAGTGGGGGACATGGCGATCATGACGCCTGTATGTTTGTGTACATTAGCTGGGGTGTTTTGGTTCAACTGGTCCTCCTCACCAAGTACGCCCTCCATCTCCACCAAAGGAACCAAAAATGGGCTATCTTACCAGGCTTCGCCGTAATCGGACACCCCATCGCCAGCTGCATCGTCACAAGAGTATTGGAATCCCGATGACTAATCCTATAACTCCCCCCATTAAACGTCCCCACATCATCCTGCGTCGCCGCCCCCGCCAATGCCCCCACCCCCGCGCCCACAAACTGGCCCGGAGGTGGCGCTCCCCCGGGCATCTGTTGCATTTGCATTTTTAGAGGGTTAGGCGTTCCAGGGGGCGGGAAGCCAGGGGACGCCGGGGGGCCATATTGGCTTTGAGGGGGGGGAGGGGGGAGGGGGGATTGGTAGGTGTATTGTTGTTGGCCTGTTTGGATACATGGTGTGAGCTTTTCTTTCTTTCCGCGTTCAGAATCCAAAGGGGAAGAAAGGAAAAGTAAACGCACCAGGAAGCTCGCTCTTCTCCCCTCCAGGAGCTAGTATTCGCATCAAGTCAGCTTTACTACACCCCAAAAACCTCACAGCGTATCCAAGAGCCACCTACGCGGAAAATATGACTGCTGGTTATACTGCGGCAGTTGCTGCTTCTGTTGCTGCTGCGGCGGCGGTTGAAATTGTTGCAGATGTTGTCCACCATGAGCGTACCCAGGCGGCGGCGGGGAACCCGACATGTTTGCTCTGGTTTGCAGTTGCGTTTGAATGCGCAATGTAGATATCCCGCTCCTAAAGGTCCCTAGGACCGACAGATGAAGAAGTTATTTTACGCAGAGGATAGTCGTAGAGGATAATTCAACGCTGATCTCCTGACAGAAAGAGGTCAGTCAAAGTTCTTTTCTCTCTTCTCTGAAAAAAAGATCATTAGCATTTTGCGCCGTCGGGTTTTGCGGCTTGGCTCTTCTCACATATACAACGGCAACCCCGCTCTTAAGATAGGTGCCAAGGTCAAGGTCGAATTCGAACGTAGTGACAAATAGGTACGGGGGAGCTCACCGGGTATTTATGTCAGGAGGATGACTCTCCGGAGAATCTGAAGCTTGGCCGAACTGAGCTTGAGGTTCGTAGTCAGAGGTTTCGACTGGAGAGAGAAGTAGGTGACTTCCTGTAGGAAGGCGGTTTCACGCCGGCGCTGTGTACTTTGTGTAGTGGCGTCAAAAAGAAAATAAAAAATCCTGTGTATCGGTGCTTTCAGGGGTTCTCCCCTTCACCCTGTGGGTAGCGGCGGTGGTTATATGGTGGGGAATCAATCGAATCGCCAATCCCCATGACCATGGTTTACGCGCCCGATGGGCATTTATATTTAGCGTGCATGTCACACTTGCTGCACGAGCCGGCCCACATATATACTTCCCGAATTTCAATTTTCAATTTTCAATATTTCCATTCTTTTGATTTTTGTAGAGCCTTACGGAGTACATGCACGTTTCGAGTCTGAAAAAAACAAAGGGGGTGACCCTGAAAGGGATTTGCTCATTTTTGCCATTATTGCGGGCCCTGTGGGGGAAAGGCCCGATGAAGAGAGGGAGGGAGGGAAGAGAGCTGGTTATCATAATGGAGACTATCATGACAACATGGAGAGGTGACGAGAGCACAAAGGATCTTCCGTAATGGGATTGGGTTGGGGGGATCGGTAGGTCGTCAGTGTGGAAAAGATAACAACCCTAGTTCTGCATCCTCTTTCTCTTTCCGACTTGAGCAGAGAAACCAGTCTTGATGGCTGTGACACTCCGTCGACTGCCGCAGGAGTTGCAAGTGATAAACGAGAGGCGGTTTTCGCCTTTGTTCAGTTCGGTATCTGGAGAGCGGCAGGTCTTGCAGGTGACATATTCAACTGTAAAAGAAAATACACGCATTAGATAGAAGTAATAAAGAGGCAAGTGGAGTTGGCTGTGTGTGTGTGTGTGTGTGTGTGTGTGTGTGTACTCACCAATATATCTCCTCAACACGTTCTCAATCTGCTTCTGCTGGAACCTCCCCTTGATAACCAACCGTCTACTCCCATCAACACTCCCACTCGTCCCCAATTCCGCGAACAAAAACTGCGTGACATGTTCATCGTTTCGCTTCATGCGCTTGCAGATCTCGGAGATGTTGGCGAATATAGTCTTCTTGTTGCCTTCGCGGAGACACTGTGGCGGCGGGATCTTGTAGCTTTTTGATCCGCTAGAGGCGAGGTCGGGATGGTGGGAGTGTAGAAGTGTGAAGAATCGGTTGAGGAGAAGTGCGTAGCTGATGGGTTGTGTTGCGTCATGAGCCCAGATTCCGGTGCCCTTCTCCAGATCGCCTTCCTCTACGGCTGCGGTTTCCTCGGCTGTTGGTTCTGCGCCGGTTTCATCTTCAGCGACACCGGCTTGTGCGAGCTTGGCCTCAAAGTCATCGCCTGTATCAGCCACCTTCGTCGATTTCTTCTTTTTCTTTTTCTTCATCGTGGTAGGATCGAACTCTCCGTCGGCAGGGGCGGCCTCATCATCAGCCTTCTCCTCGCCCTCTGACTTAGCCTCCTTCTTCTTCGTCTTCCTTGGCTTCTTGCTGAGACCTTCAAACATCTTCGCCACCTCATCGACTTCCTTGTCGTCTCCATTGTCCAGTACTTCGTTCACTTCGCCGTTCTCAACTACGAGTTTAGTGTCATCACTGAAGGCGACAGATTTTCTTGGTTTTCGCTGACCTGTCTGCGATGATTCCTATAAAGTAGGTAGAGTTAGATATAGATTGTGACCCTAGGATTGACCTTGGAAAGAAATTCAAAGTGACAGGAGGCGAAGAGATGTCACTCACAGCGTCCGCCATGATTGCTGTTCTCGTCAGCAGCCTTCCCTACGGTACCTAGGGAAAACTAGACGCAGATGATTCAACAACGTAGAACCTGCTCAAAGACTGTGTTGTGTCGTGCGTATTGAACGTGGTGATTCTGCGAAGCCCAAATGCCACAAAGAAAGTTCTTACATACCAAAACTCGATGACTCAACCCGCGCGTTAAGCGCGGGTTGAGTTTCGCCTCCCACCTCCCACTTTCTAATAGCCGCGCTTAACTAAGCGCTATCGCGACTCTCGCCAACTCCGTAAATATCATCCATTTCAAACCATCACCACAACCCTTCGCAAGAACCACTCAAGAGTCCACACACACAATGCCAGACTCTATCTCCGACTCCTCTCTCTCCTTCATCGACAAACCACCCTCCACCTCCTCCAACAGCCACGACGACATCGACTCCCTGCAGGGCTCCCTGGACAGCGATTCTGAATCCGACGAGAGCAGCGAGTACTCGGATGCAGAGCGAGAGTGGAGGGAGTCGCTGCAACAGCTGGAGTTACTGTTGAGTATGGTAGTTGTACCATATTTAGGGAAGTATGTGGGGAGGAAGTGCGCGTATTGGGGTGAGTCGTTCTCGATTGTGTAGGGCTTGTGATTCGAAGGCTGTGGGCTTTATTATTCATTCAAAAAACTTCCGTCACTGACTTTTCACTCATCAAATCAGGCTGGGCACGCTTCATGAAATGGAAATACCCCGTCGAAATCGTCGTGAGTTCCAAAGCAGCATCAATCGGCGCCGGTGCCATAGCCGCATTAGCGCCTTTATGAAAACACTACTTTCTCACACCTCTCACACCACCGACGAACTGTCCAAATCCAAGCCCTATGATGATATAGGAGTGAACCTCATAGCTCTGGCTTACTTCCTGTTAAACCAACCACATCATATCGAAATCCTTTTTATCCATCCATCAATCAGCAGGCGCCAAATTTGGGGGATGTAGAATGAACGCTTATCATATATTCTTATCGGTCCCCCACCACTTTTTTATGCCGGAGGGCGCTCTTAGATCACGATAGGACGGATAAGAGGAAGTTAGATTCTTTCAAAAAAAAAAGCCGGTGCGCACAATAAGCAAGGAAGGTGGTAAGAGTAGCTCTACCTCCTCTTGTCTTCCTTCATTCCATGGGGTTCAATGGCGTTGCTGTAAGCTACGGAGACGTTGTCATTTTCCGACTTTCTTTACAGGAATACATGTATAGACACATCCACATTCATATCAGGCAAGGGGAAGAAGAATCCAACCAGTACTACACTTAGCTAGGACAAAATATTTTTATCATATCACTGCTATTTCCTATCTCACAACCACAATAAAAAAAAACATCAAAAAGCCCCCATCACGCAAAGAAACCCACCCACCAATACATTCATATATCCTTTCCGTCCTGTATTCGTTAGTCGGCGAAGCCTAGCTGTCGAAGAGGAAAACCAAGAAATTCAACGCCTCCAAAGGTGTTTCCAGGCATCCTCCGTTACTGAATTACCGTTCGTCCTCCCGTGTATCCGTATCCATCATCGTACAAGTTTTTCCAAGCCCTCAACAAATTAACCTATTAACACGACAAAACAATAAGTCAGCCACATTCTCTCCATTCCAAAGTATCAGCCCTTATCTCCCAAGGCAAGCAATCAAAAGAAGCTCAACACACCCCTCAGACTTTCGACATCTGCGGATTCCCACCTCTGACACTAATATTGCTCCGTTTGGCCTCACGCACACTCCAGAAAGTCGAGATGGCGTAGGCAACGAAGCCGAAGAAGAGGAAGGCTGTTGAAGCCTGTGCTTCATGGCAACGTTTACTCATGTTCGCGGAGCCGTTTGTAATGGAGTTTGCTTTGAGGTATGCCTAATTTGCACCACGCATGTCATCAGCAACATCCCAATCCCAAAAAAAACCCAAACCCCTATATTTCCCCTGTCCAGCGCACACCTACCTCGTTGCCACAGCTATGCACCCCCAACTTCGCTGCCAACGCCACTCCGCCCGCAAAAAAGAACAGCACATTCAGCAGATCCAACACCGGGGCCACCGGCGCCTCCGTGATGTCCAGGAACGTGCAGGGGAGGGTGAAGAATAAGGTGAGAAAGGAGAAGGCGGAGACAAAGATCTGGTAGTTTACGGCAGAGGGGTTGCCGTGCGTGGAGTCGTGGATCATGTTGCCGATTAGGGCGAGGATGAGGAGGGTTAGGAAGGCCTGGGAAGCTGTTAGTGGTGGTGCTGGTGGAGGGATGGGATGGACGACATACCTCAAGGCATCTCAGCACAAGCTGCTGTTTCCAGTTCGGAGAGCTTGTTCGATACATCTTCTCTTCAATCTCTCCCTCAACAAAATCTCAAATTCCGGCTCAAAAAATATCAAATCTGCAACCTGCAATCTGCTAGCAAGCTTCGTAAGCCTTTCTCCCTTTATCCTGCGACTCGACTTAATATAAACAACTCCAACCCCGTCCGTATGGCATACGTAGTCCCCAGACTTTCCTGTCAAAACACAGTTTTTCCTTCGCCTTCCAAGAAGAAGTGTCATGACACACTTACGTCACCCCACCTCACCCGACCGTTCAAAAGAGAAAGCTTAGGAAACTCACTTTCGAAAATTCCCGCGCGTCACTTCGGTGATGATAATGATGATTGTATCGTGGTGTTTTGCGATCAAGATGTGCGTTTGGTTATTGTTAGATTCGGAGTAGTGATGTAAGGCGGATGATGTTTCACTGACGCTTGCTTCTCTCTTTGAGCATAACAACAAGCGTTCCTCCGGGCAACCACCCCAGCCGAACCTCGCCTCACTGTGTGATCAATCAGCAAGCAATCCGCCACACCCGAGCCGTTTCTTCCTACGCACGGAAAGAGGGTAATTTATTATACCGACGAATCATCGTCATCATCGTCATCTCTCATCTGCCTTAGGATATCAGAATTTGCCCCTGATGTTTTCTGATTTTTCATCTCTCGAGGAAGCTAAAAAACAAAACGACGAATCCTAAACGCTCCTGAGCGACCACAAAGACGACGACAACGACAGTAGCATCCACGCACGTATGCATGGCAGGAACAATTTTTCTCTTTCGCGTTCCACAAACTCTTAGTATATCTCCCCAGACCGCCATCACAAACAAATCCCGCCTTGCATAGAAGTACCACCCAACCATTTAATATACAGAAGTTGAACTGATTGACTGATTGATTGATGCCCCCAAACAATAGCCCATTATGCTTGTGTCAAAAGTACTGATGACCCCCTAAAAAAAAAAGTAAAACTACCCTTGCTCCCGGTGCCTGGTTTTGCAAGCAGCAAGCTACCACATTAAAAACGAATATATCTCTGCAGAACAGAGCAATTTCCTAGTCAGCTTCTGCAAGCTGGATGATCAATTTACTGGCCAGATCCAGGAAGGGGAAAGGGCTGGACACATCCTTCTCTTCGCTTTTTCTCCCAGCTCCATTCTTCCTCGTCTGGCGTTGCAGATGAGTCGTAGAGCCGAAGTTTGAGCCGCCCCCGTGATGATGCTTTAGGTCGGCGGCAGAGCCCAGAGGGCTTCGTGAATCGCTCTTCCCATGACCCTCTTCTTCTTCTTCAGGTATTGCCGCGTGCCCGTCCATAGTACATTGGTCATCAGAACCCTCGATCGGACCCTCATAGCCTGCACACTTGAAATCCACTAGATAGAATTCCCGCTCCAGCTGATAGAGCTGGATCTCCATGTACATATACACACTGTCGCTTGCTTCAGCATGCCCTGTCACGCTACCACTGGTGGCCTGGCTGTGGGTACTTCCAGAAGCACTGGCAGCGCTGCCAACAGTGCTGCTTCTTCGGCGGGATGTGTCAGCACCCTGAAGGCTGATCATGCTGCCTTGCGTACTGCCTGGATGCGCCGTTCCAGGAGGATACATTCCATCCTTCCTCCAACGACAGTGAATGACCCACGGATCTTCTGGAATTTTATAGTCGTCTTCAGTTTCGGTTGGCGTTCCCTGACGACCGCGATGACGAGATCCTCGAGATCGTCGGTCGGTAGACTTTTCACGTTCAAGAGGGGCCCCATCAGAGTTGTTCGAGAATCCTGAACGTGACTTCTTAGGGCCATCTCCAGACCAGTCGCTTCCACTCATTGAGCTACTGCTTCTGCTACGGCTCCTTGACCTACTATTCGTGTCGTGCTTGTCCTCATCGACAGCCCATTCAGCTCCAAGCTTCTTGAGAGCCCTGTATATACAGCTGATAGCCTCTGATGGTTGGTTGCGACTACGGATCCCAAATTGCCATTTCGTCTGTCTTGGTTTCTTGTGCGGGATTGGCGTCAGGCCCTCTGGCTTTTGTGCCGCCGCCTGAAGGTTCACCTGGCTCCGATTATGGGGCTTTAGCCGACTCGCAGTGACCGCTTGTTCTGAAGTAGATTGTTCGTGAGGTCGTTGGTCATTAGGTCCGTGTGCTTCCGCGGGGCTAGAACTTGCAGCTGGCATACCCTTCATGAAGGCACGGTGATAGTCTGGCATGCTGCTTGTAAGTACAGAGATGTTACTGCTAGGGCTCCGAGTGTCATGAATGGTCATAACGCTAGATGTGGAATTCTCTCCGCAAGTTGGAACGCTTGAAGATTTGTTTCGTCCAGGTGGTTGTGGTGTTGGTTTTGGGCTTGGCCAACGCACCGGGGATGATGGTATGTTTGGTTTATATGCTGGTGGCGGCGATTGCGCTAAGAAAGGTTGCATTTCCTGCACATTTGAAAGTAGTGCTTTTGGAGTCATTAGCAAAGGCCCCCCTTAAAGGTCTACACAGATATAACTTACGGTTTGCTCTCATTATCTGATTCTCCCGCACAATCAAATATGCATCTTTGATGGCGCTGGGTTCGTCCTTTCCAAGAGCATCTTGTACGTCATCCTTGGCGTATCCCATGGTCTTCCCAAGCTTTCCAACGACCATTTCATGCAGTTGCTCCTGAACTGCTGGCGATTTCCCCGGGGCCAGCGCCCTCGGGTTGATGGCCTTGTTGGGGTCCACTCCAGTGTCAAGGAACTCCTCGACAGGAAGTTGCAGATAATCAGCGAGGTTCTTCATGAACCAGGGATCCTGGCGGATTTCCGCAACGGTGATACGATGAACGGGGTTGACAACGAGCATCTTCCGGATCATGTTGACGGCACCAGATGACAGGTAATTAGGGACCGAGAAGTTCCCCTGCGCGATCTTCCTAAAGAGAGAGGGAATATACTCGTCGTCAAATGGAAGCCGGCCAACGAGCAAAACATAGAGAATAACACCGCAACTCCAGACATCAACCTCCGGTCCTGCATAGAGCTTTCCAGATATAACCTCAGGTGCTGCATAGTTTGGACTTCCACAACTCGTCTTCAGGAAGTTGCCATCAGTCATAATGTTGCTCAAACCAAAGTCAGCGATCTTGACATTCAGGTACTCATCCAATAGGAGGTTTTCCGGCTTAAGGTCCCGATGAACAATCTTGTGGCGATGACAGTATTCTACAGCACATATGATTTGCTGAAAGAATTGCCGAGCATTGTCTTCTGCCATCTTACCATTCTGAACGATGTAGTCGAAGAGCTCGCCTCCTGCATACTCTAGGACCATGATGATCTCGCTTGGCGTAGTTATGACCGTATAGCTGCAAGAAGTTAGCATTTTGCTTTCCACTCCGCTGAAGGAAAAAAAGGTACAAGTACAGCTTAATGATGTGGGGGTGTCTCAGTAGTTGGAGGTACTGAATCTCTCGTTCCACCCTGCCAGCCATATCTCGGTTTATAAGCTTCCGCCGAGAGATTATCTTTAGAGCCACCTTCTGCTTGCTAACTTCATGGACGGCTAGCTTGACCTTCCCAAAAGAGCCTTCACCCAATGTCTTTATGATCGTGTACTGTCCTAACCGTTGCCTTGATCTCGATTGTAATTGAGACTGCGAGTCGCTCTGGCTTGTAGTCGTCGTTGAGCTCTGGGGTTCCGAGACATTGGAGGGCTTATTCCGAGAGCGACGGCTAGCCGATGGCGGAAGGGATATAGATAGGTCTTCATCATCGAAAGCGGGGGCCATTTCGGAGCTTATAGTCTCTCGAGACCTTGGCTCTTTGAAAGCCAGACGTTAGAAAGACTAGGATGACAGGATTCGCAGCACTTATAGATAGTGGATGTGTATACCACGTCTGTTTTTAAACCGCCACTTACAGCTCCAGCAGGCGTACCGAACAATTGCAAATATCAAGAGGAAACTCTGGCGGCTGAGCTTTAAACAGAAGAGAGGTCGAAGAACAAGATTCGGAGAGTTCCGTTGAGTTCAGCCTTCTATGCGAGATCTCAGTAATGAATCGTCTCCAGGCAGAAGAAGAAGGTCGCTAGATTATAACGGATAGATAGCAGTTTCTAAAGAAGATCAAGAGAAATACTCCTTCGGCGTTAATAGTAAAACAGTGGCAACCAGCGGTGTCCGTGCTCAGTGAAACGTTGTAGTGGGGTTGGAGAGTTACAGATCGCGTAGGCCAAAGGCTGTCAATTTCACCTCAACCAGACATAATCGAGATTTATGATTCACTGAAATATATCACTAGAAAGATAGAGCGGAGTGTATGAAACTCGATCGCGGTACTCAGGAGAATAAATAGTCATTGGAATTCAACGACCACATGACTTGTGTAACCAACGTTATGTCGTCATATATTGTGCTACCATGCTGTACAATGATTTACTCCTATCAGACTATACACAGTCCGAAATAGCTGGACGTTCTCGGCGTATTGATCAAAAGGCTAGGGCCATATTATAATTTACATCATCGAGCAGAAGACTCTTCACTGCGTAGTTTCTCCACGAGTTTTTCCCGTAGATACGGATGGAGTCCCAGACTGTTACAGAGCAGTTAGCAGCACATTCAAAAATGAACATAGCAATACACGAATATTAGAGATTGCTTACATTCCCTCCCTGGTGATGATCCTGTATGTTCCACTCACTTGGTACCTTCCGTGTCCATCCGCAAACTCGCCTCGACCATCGACCTCAACACTGCCAAATATATCTTCCGGCCATGCTATCCTCCCATAATCTGGGGGATTTCTCGTGTCACTGACATGCACCCATCCACCGATACCTCCACCACCAGCACCCCCTTGAGCACTGGCACCTCCAGCGCCGCCTCCCCCCGCTCCCCCGCCCCCACCTGTAGCCCCACGTCGTATTTTATTCTGTTGATGAGGAAAGAAAGATCCCCCAGAACCCAGGCTCGAACCCGCTGGAGAAGCCATAGCCTGGGCCTGAGAAATCAGCTGCGGGTCCTTATGCGCATATTGAGCTAAAACCTCCTGTAGTAACTCCAAAAATCTAGGATTTTCAGAGAATGAGTCGGGTGTTGGAGGCAACTTTGTCGTGGTGCCAATGGCCAACTCTGGTGTGGGCGGTTCAGAGGAAAGTAAAGTGAGGATGTGCGACGACGCGTCCACGGATCGCGGATTAGGGAAGACATACTGATTGGATTGTCAGCGGTGCAACAGGCCAATTCGACTAATGGTGGCCTCACGATATGCGGATTCGATTGGAGAGTTGACAAGGTTCGTGAGAAAAAGCATAGCGCTCTACGCGCAGCAATTCGACAAGGGTTCAATGCAAACATCGGACGAAACAACGCAGAAGCTGTATCTTATTCCGTATCAATAATGACTCGACTCCGCTTTGATCCTCTCTGTTGCTGCGCTAATAAAGGTGGGCCACAGCTAGATTGACAAGCTCTCGATAGTTCACACTGACGTTCAATAATTTCAACAGCCTCTTGTCGATGGCAGGGTAACAGCATGTAAAAGCATGGCCATCAGAATGCGAGAGCCAGCGAATCGAAGTTGGGATGGTATTTGTAGTTGGAGATGGACTTCCGAAATCTCCCTTTCAGGAACTAGCGAGCGGATCTTATGATTGCTTTTCTAATAGCGTTTATCGCCGATGGCAAATTGAGGGGTTTTGCCATTGAACCGAATGGGGATGTGTTGTCACGATGCTGCTTATGTAACTGCACTTTCCCATTCCTCAAAGCGGCACTAAAAACCCCGCTGACCAAGCCATCACGATGTCCGTTACGTCATAGCCAAGATGATGAATATATCTCGGATTCTAGTCCCAGAGAAATCCAGCAGCTGAGTTTGAGGATGAGTTAGGAGGTGGATAATTAAGCAATTATTAATATTGCTCAGCCCTACGAACAGTTTAGATGCATACGTGCATACGTACGCGCATACATACATACAAGGCCCATGGCCATCCATATCTCGTTCGTCATTAAAGATTAAAAATGCATTAAGTGCATCCAAAAAAAGGCAAAGAGCAATTCCGCCCAGTCGATTCTGTTCGGTTCCAGTCCGGCTCCAGCTCGCCCGGGTCAGCTAGCGCCTGGATGTAATGTAATATCCCTTTCTTTAAAAGATTATTTTTTTAAAAAAAGCCCTTTGGAGGCATCATTATGTGCCACCAACCAGAGACGTGCGCTACCAAGGAAGGGGGAGGATAAAAAAACACCTGTGACAATGCACTTCATAATGCAAAATTGGTGGCTAGCCTTTAAGCCCAGCAGAACTCAGCTAGTCGCTATAAAATATATGAAAGAGAGAAAACGCCCTTGTCAGCAAGAATATAAACGAAACATAAGAGTCCTTGCCAGAGATGCTAGCTCAGTGTAAACCGTAAAAACGCCGTAAATGTCTTCATTCGTATCCTTCGTATTGAATTCTGGAAGGGAGATAGTAAGTGAAGATGGTCTTGAATATGAGATGCAATGGGAGTCGTGAATGCGAAAGAGGAAGGAGAGAAGAAAAAAAAGGGCGGATATTCGTATGCCTCCGTAATGTCCTGGTCTACCATTAATTGGGTCCGAAGCTCCACTCCTGACCAGCGTCCAACACCACAACTTCCATTCTACTCTTCACCCTCTCCTCACTCCCCACCAAATCAGCCACCTCCTCCTTCGTGAACTTCCTTGTCCGAATATACGGCGTCACGATGCCACGGACCTCTTTCTCTTCGTCGTGTGCACTGATCCAACACCTCGCTTGGAGATTCCTAGCGATCTCGACACCACCCGGGAGACCCGCTGAGACATTCCCGCCGAGCCACCAGGGGCTCTGCACGCGGTCGAAGGAGTGGAGGAGCAAGGTGAGTGGGAGTGCTGCTTCCTTGACGAGGTGCTGGACCGCGTATGGCCGGAGGACAGAATACGTCACGCCATGCGGTGAATAGATGAGTGAGATGGAGCGATCTTGAGGTGCGGCGTAGGAAGTTGTTTGGTAGGAGGAAGGAGATGCAACAGCAGATGGCGATAGAGACGGCGATTCTGGTGGCGTCATTGGAGACTCGATGAGTGGAGATTGGGTAGATGGAGGACGATATGTTATTCCGACCGCACTATGTATACCTGTGAGGTCTCGCTTGTTCGTCATAAAAGCAATGCAGACCTCTCCCGGGTGGCCGAGAGGCGTAGAAGCCGGGACGGTGAAGCGACGGATATTATTTTCCTTTCTGCTGTCAGCATCCCAGCGTTCTAGAGCCTGCACTCGGTCCGGGGAAAAGTGCTTCCAGCTCCGGATTCGTTTCGCAGCATTCGGCTCTGCGAGGATGAGCGGCATCTTCTGGTTATCATGTGGATCGAGTTGCCGTAGTGTCTCCTCATGACAGTGGTCTGGCTTCTCCTGACTGATAATTATTAGATCCGGTGACAATGGTAAGTCTCGCAGAGACGAGATGCATGCGGGAATCTTGTGGTGAGTAATTGAAAATTTGGAGGAGATAATGGTCGAGTGTCCGTCCAGCCATGGATCGAGTAAGATCGAGAACGTGCCCGGAGAATATCCCGGAGACGGAGGGAATGCGGCAGTTGCGGGACGGAAGGTGATAAGAAACGTCGAGTCGGCGTTTAGGTGGGTCACCGTCAGGGACATTGTGCTGGTTCCCTTGCAGGCCGGACAAGGGTTCTGGCGATTCTTCCTAATATTATCTTTGTTTACACCTGGAGCTGTATGGCTGCCGGATGCTTAAATAGTCGACAGGGCAGAGATTTGTCAAAGGAGATGGCTGGAGGGCGGAGAAGGTAAGGTGGTACTTGTACATGCTACGACCTGCTGCTGACGCTGCCGATTCGCGTTGACCTGCCGTCTACAGATCAAAATCGATCGATCGGGAAGCGCAACGGGCTGGACCTGCACTTTTGCTCAGCATCTGCAGAACATCCTGAGCACATCCTGCACATCTTTGCCCTTGCGAATCGCGGTGGCTTGTTCGCTTGCTTGCGAGCAGAATACGAAGGGGAAATCGTAGACGAATGGACATGGAGATGGCTATTGGCTATTTTCATCGAGCTTCTTTCCAGTGATCTTCAGCGGTCAATCTGCTGAGGGTACGCTTACTCGAATATTGATGACAGCTATTCTTATCTTAAGCGCCAATGGTGAAGTGTCTGCGAACCTAATAAGTTACACGCGCAACGCTTAATCGCCATGCGTTACGAGGCCTTTTATCGATAACGAACTTATAGTTTTGGCGGCTTCAGTCAACAACGCATTCATCTCATCTTCATCACCTCTACCTCTCATTGTTCTTCCGAAAGAAGATTATGGCGGTTTCTTCGCTTTTGCTGATGGTTGTGGATGACTGGACCTGCAGTGGATAAATCAAGAAATATAGGATTGGAGTTAAGTTGGTGAGTAAGCGTCGATTGAGTGAGGCACACATGACGCGATCGCTGTTTGATGGAGGTCGTGGGAGGCTCAACGCTGCTGTGCACGCACTTTATACTTTGGCTATGGCGGGGCAGCTTTGTAGGGGATGTCAGGGTCGTAAGGATGCTGATCAGTTCTGTCACTTGTCTCTCGAGCTTCCGTTCTGGTCTTGGAGCTCTCCCCGGTTTGCGCCGAGGTTTGACCCGCAAGCGAGTGAGGAGTCTGCTGCTCTATTTGCTGCTCTATTTCCCTCTCCCTTTTATTTTTTCTCTTGGTCTTTCCCCTTGTTGCTGTTCCTCCAATTGTAGCTGGGGAATGGCGAGCTTGTCGTTGGGTAATCCTGGCTGAAAGCGAGTGAGAAAGTTAGACAGAGAGTGACAAAGACAGGGTGACAAGGTGACAATCCGATAGCTTCTTAGCTTGGTTTCTATCCCACCTTTGCCCCTCACTCATCACAATCAGCCAAACGAGAAAGAAAAGCACAGCACTGTCCCTCGCACTTCAACCAGTCAACAGTCGCTGTACGTACTTGCTGCCAGTCCACAACCAGCAATCAGCTCCAGCTGTACTTCGTGCTGTGCAAAACACGAAAAGAGAGAAGAACTGCACACCGCCGCTTTTGACAAGCCGATTTCGGGGAATGCAAGCAAGTGTCACAAGAATGCGAAGCTTCAGCTGTCTGAGTTGATTGAGCGAAAGAAGAGAGAGAATCTGACTTTTCGCTTTCGCCTCTCCATCGTTCGCGTTCATCGCGCGCGCATGGTGATTGCCCTTGTGCATCCCAGTGGGAAATGCGCCGGGCCATGCCGCCTCGATCGTCGCTCACGTCGTCCTTCTCCGTAACGGACTCGAACAATGAAGTGGTATGCCCGCTGCGAAACCAGGATGGATCAATTTGTCGAAAGAGATGTCTTGGTGTAAGTTGCTTGCCCCTCGAACCCCACCGGAAGCTTGCATGTGCTGTTCAGCGATCGTTGGGCAACTTCTGTTTGACTTTTCCACCGCGACTTGAAGGGACTTTGAATGACATGGAAGCTTCTCCGACAAGTAGGAAAAGCGATATCGTTCCATGCAGGAACACATCCGTCGAGCACACCCAGAGAATTACATTTCCAAGCTTCCGGCCACGGAAGAGAGCTTTGCACTCATGGTCAACACGCCTCCGTCCCAGAGGCCTTCGTCGAGCCAAGAGATGGGGACACCAAGGTTGATGGGAAGCTGTCAGTCAGAATCTCTTGAAACAATAAGGCTTCTGGGATTTGTGGACTGACGTTCGGGAAAGTGTCCGGTGGCCACGAAAGAGGTGCACATTATCTGGATGATGCAAGTTCTCCTACCACGCCTAGACACGCCGACGAATTACCACCAATTTCCTATCTCCCGGCTGCCAATGCCGCGGTAGCTCTGGCCTCCCTATATCACCACAAGATGGACTCTGACTACGAGTCAGAACCTGTATGTTTTCTCTTTGGAGAGACTCAATCCTCATCGTCGTCCTGCCTCGAACAATTACTGATAATCATGTGACAATGTCTCAGGAGACAATGTCCGAAAACGACATTACCAGTACGACCATGGCTTCTTCAATTGAGATCCCCAGGCTCAACAATTTCAAAGAAGAAATGTCACACGTTGGCCCCTATGATAGACCAAACCCCAAACCACTGCTCCCTTCCATCATGTCACGATCTCCACCAGGTAGATCCTCTACACTACCACCCATAAGACACAGAGAAAAGGCCCCACGGCCTCGAAAACCCTCCATTACCGAGGGCGCGCGGAAAGCGAAGCACGAAAAACATTCTTCGAGAGGACATGGGAGGAGGATGAGTTATGATGGAAGAAAAGCGTTCTCTGCTGAACCTAGTAGCGCTGCGACGCTGTTTGGTAATAGATGGGAAGATTTGATTGATGCAGCGACGACGGCAACGAAGGAAGCGGATGATCCTATTCCAGTAAGTCGAATCCCAACTTCAATTGCATTTCTCTTCTCTGATTGTATTTTTTAACCCTTCTCGTCCGTCTAAAAGCAGAGGCGAACAAAACACTAACAGTAGCAAAGGTCTCAAGCTCCCCGCTCCTCACAGCAGGAAACCGAACCTCACTCCCTCCACTCCCAACATCCCACTTCCCACCGTACCAACCCCCACCTCTCCACTACTCCCCGACCCTCCCGCTGCCTCCTCCTCCCACCGCTCCCTCCCGCCCTGAGCCCCAACAACCTCAACAACAACCTCTCACCCCCCTCCCTCCCACCGCCGAACCCTCCGCCACCGCCAGCAGCAGCGGCGAACAATTCCACATGGAATCCCGAGGGCTCGACTCCAGTCCCCCTCGCCCCTCCGTCGTAAACATCGTCTGTGCCTCTTGCCGCACCACCACGGTTCTCTGTACGGCGTACGCATGCACGGAATGTATCTGTGGGATCTGTCATGCGTGTGTGGATATGCTAATGGGGGAGAGGGGAGGCAGGAGGAGGTGTCCATTTTGCGGGACGTTGGGGGGGAGGTTCAAGCCTTTCCAATTGGAGTTGAGGTGATGACGTGTGTGTGGGGCTTGGCCATGAAGTTTTCGTTGCTGTTGTTTTTCCAACGCTTCCTGTTATTGCTCCTGGTGTGTGCGTGTGTGTTGCCTTCATGAGCCAATGCTTGAACGTGTGACGTTGAAGGGTTTTTGGGTAATGGGGGCATGAAAACCGGGGTTCTCTTTTTCTATTGCAAGACAAAAAATTTCAATATCAAATCATTCAAAAAGCTGGGTACCCTTCCCCCCCCATGTCGTCCTCGCTTTCGATTTCGAATTTTCATTTTATATAGAGGGGTGCATATGGAACCTACAATCGGCGTTTTTCCTTCCCCCAACCTTCCGTTATCATTTCATTTCCTCCATCATACCTTCCTTCCCGCTTCCACAGCAAACAAAAAAAAAAAGACCTTTTCATTGTGATCTCTCTCTCTCTCTCTCTCTCTCTCATAGCCTTTAAAAAAAAACCCCTTCCTCTATAAAGAACACAACACCAACTTCACTTTCTCTCTCTCTTTATTTTATTTTATATTTTTTTTTTTTTTTTTTTTTTTTTTTTTTTTTTTTTTTTTTTTTTTTTTTTTTTTTTTTTTTTTTTTTTTTTTTTTGGATATTCTTAAGCTATTGAAAAAAGAGGAGAGAAATTCAACGTTTCCGACCGTAACTTCTGGGTTTGGTGTGATCTTGTGTGATCCTGTGTGCGTGAGTGGCGGGCTGGGGGTTTTTACATGCATATATATGCTTCCCTCTGCTCGGTCTTTGGAAAAATGAGGGTGAACTACTAAACTATACACGGAAGGAGATGTGTCGGTGTGAGAGAGGAGGAAAAGGGGATGGGGGTTTAATGTTTGGGATGATGATGATGATGATGATGATGGTTTATGGGATAGGTAGGTAGGCAGGTAGCTTTGGATATTCTAAGGAATTTGTGTACACAAGCAGCCCTATTGTCAAGCAAGCGGCGTACACCCTTCACCCATCTTCTTCTCTCGAGAGCCGGGGCGTCTTGAAATGATATTTAGGTAACCCAACCCTTTGGAAGAACTAACTCGATAGCTAGGGAGCACATGAAGCAAATATGCCTCATGCGACGTTTCAAAGGAATAAATGCAACTAGGTGATCGGCAAGAAAGAAAGAACTATTATTTTCCAACCTATATTCGAGTAAGCAGGCGTTTCGGTGGTTTATGGATTTGAATGACTGACCAGTTGGCACTGTGAGCTTGCTTAGGTAGAAGGACAAGCACGACCACTACGCCCTTTAATTGGGAAAGGGAAGAATTAGCTGGGCTGACTGACTGGCTCATTTCAGGTATCAGCCACCAAGCGTTAACTTCTGCCGGCGGCTCCATTCCCGCTGCGGATGAACAAACATCGAGTAGTACTTGAGAGCGACGAAGCAAGGATCTGTGGCTTGTCGAAGGTGATAGCGAGGCAGTAAATCTTCCTGGTGGTGGAGATCAACGTCTCTCGGCATTAACCACTTCCTCTTTTACACCGAGAATGAACGAACAGTTTGTGGTGAAGCGCAAGTGGAGTTGCATTAGGGTGGAGACGGAAATGTATCCATTAGATGCAGTTTGGACATCCCGATACATCGTGATCATCTGTCGGCAGAGCCCACGGCAACCAACACGGAAAAACCGCTGGTCCCTCCCACTCCACCAGCAAGCGGAGAACGCCCTCATACCACGCATCCCCACCCGCCCTCCAAGGATCCCTCTTCCTCCTTTTCTCTACCAGCCTCTCGCCCCTCCCGTACCAATCCTCCTTCCACAGTCCCCACCCCTCCTTTTCCTCTCCCATGTCCAAGACCCTCCTCGGCGTAACATCCTCAGGTGGATCGATCCCAATATATGTAAGCTTCTCCAGGGGCCAGCGGATAGAGGGAACGTGCAATCGCGTGAAGCGGGCCTGTTTGAAGGCGTGGGAGATCAGGGTAATGTGCGTAGGGATGCGGAGGGCGAGGGTATGGAAGAGGAGGAGGGGATAGAAGAGATTCTGGTGAGAGTCGAGGGCGTGGGTTTCCGCAAAGGCGTGCGCTAGGAGCTGGCTCCTGACGAGGGGAGGAGAGAAGTCAGGGTTGGCTTTTAAGAGATTCTGTTGGAGTAGAGCTTCGAAGTCAGAGAATGGGAAGCAACGGAAAAGAAGGACACACCAGATAGCTTTCCGCTTCGCTGAGACGAGTCGCTGATTTCGTAGCAGCTCTATAATTGCCGGAATAATACGTCAGTAACCTAATCCTCCTCCTTTGCGAATCTTGACGGAACGCAGCGGCGCGTAGCTATCGAAGACCGGCAGGAAGCAAACAATAGTAACGAAAAATCTTCTGCTCGCTGGATCTGATATAGGTTGCATTTCAAACCTCCAACTTATGAAAAGAAGAACAAAAGGTGCCATTCAAGTAAAGGCTATCAGTAGGACAGATGGATCCTCGAAAGCTTTCATGCAAGTGCCCAGCATATCTGTCACACATGATATATCAATGCTCCTCGGCCTCCACGGAAAGAGAGGAACACAGCCTCCAAGATACCACTTAAACATATAAAGAACCAAAAGCCCAAAAACCGGAGATTAAAGAGATCTTAAACCTACCCACTGAAAACCAGCATGGCATCCCCCATTCCCCCCTTCCCCACGCTCTCCACGAACGCATCCACTCCCGCCTTGATATGCGCCATGAACGTCGGTGTCTCCCCTCGCTGAAACGGCTCAATCAACCTTCTCGACGATTAATAATTCCCTTTAATCTATATGACTCTGACAATTTTGTGTGGCATGACTGGAGGAAGGATCTAGCGCACCATTCATTTTCGTTGATTCCGGCGGTGGGGCCGCCGAGCCAGATGGCATGGCAGCAGACGATTACCAGGTGGGTGATGTTTGATGTGAATAGGGGTGGAGGTTCGGAGGGGGGCATTGTGGACATGATCGTGGTTTCTTATTTTAAATGTGGGGAGGTAGTCATCTAGTTATCTGGTGTTGAAGCTTGAGGTTATCGGCAACAGAATAAGCATGGGCAGATGACATCCAATCCATGTCAAAGTTGCCGATATATATGTATACACATAGGCACGGTTATGTCTGAACACTCTCTATAAGCAGCAGGTTGCTTGCTTCCTTACTCATGTTTTCACGCTATGCTTGAGAGTAGTCACCTGATTTGAGTTTCGGGACGCAAGAGTACTATAAGTCTTGATTCTATTGTAAGCAATACGGGGGTTCTCCGGACTATTAAGAAGCAAGTACCCGTGATCACCCACGTAGCAAAGTATGTAGTATGTATATAGATGCTAGTACTCAGCGACGAGGTCGCGTCCTCGCACTCATCATCCATCAGTTAGAAATCCATTTAGAGGAAGGGTATGTATGGAATAGGAGCAACCTGAATCCAAGGAACATGTCTCCAGACGTTCCAGAGTGAACACACCGGTGGAAGTATAGATTCTCATCGTTGTTTCCACTCTAGAACATCTGTATCCGTGTCCCGGTAGGAGGACTTCAAGAATGTGTTTTGTGCAAAACTCCGCCATGCACCGCTGAATACCTGAGACTATGCGCCGCTGATGCCCAATGAGATCATCGCTAGAAGGGTACGCGAGATAGGAGAGTGAGAGTCTACTGCCTCTCATGCAAAAACGTGCATTGATTCCCCTTAATACATTTCCCCTGTGCAAAGTACCTGCAAGGAACGGGGTACTTCTGTGGAGATAACAATTAGCTTGGTGGCTACATTGACCGACAGTAAAATTAAATACCTTTTTTCCTTCGCTATTTGTGCCTCCATCGTTACCGCGACCTCTAGAGGAGTCACCGTGTCCACCATAGCCACCATAGCCATAGTCGTTTTTGCCACCACGTCGATCCCCCCCGGAACCATTTCCCCAACGATGGTGACGGTCTCCAGCGTTGCGGGAATGGTATTCATCTTTGTCCTGTTGATACGACCCACTTTGATCATTGTATGGCTGGTACTGTTGCTGTTGGTAGCCAGCTCCGCCAAAAATTGGAGCTGGGGCTGGAGCTGTGGCTGGAGCCGCATTTCCTTGACCAAGCTGCGCGATAAGGGCTTGAAGCTGCTGCGCCTGAAGCTGCTGCGCTTGCATTGACTGGGGTTGTGTTGAGACTGCCGGAATTGCAAAGTTGGATGTAGCATTGTGGTTGGTCTGTGGCTGAGTTGCAGGCTGTACTGTGGAATACTGCGCAAATACCCTCTCGAGGTTGTCAAGGTTACTCAATGATGAAGACGGGGCTGTCTGCGTCGTCTGCTGGAGAGTTTTGAGCAATGACGAGATATCCTGTGTAGACGCCGGAAGGGTTGGCTGAGACGTCTGAATACCGCGCTGGAGAACTTTCACTTCCCTGTGCTGAATACCAGAAGGCTGGTCAGCTATGCGCAAGAAATGTTAAAGCAGGAGAGATTTACCTTCGTCAACTCCCAAGGAGTTCCAAACGGAATTTGTTCAACATTATCACCAGAGTAGAGGTCATGCCCATCCCTAGGGGTAGGAGGAATGTCAGAAGGGGCAGAGTACACGACCATCAAGGTGGTCTTCTCTCTCTGTTCCTGGACCTTCTTTTGCAAGCTGTCTGGCTCTTTAAGGCCTCCGCGAGACACATAGCTTTCGTCGCGTAAGGTTTTATCACCGTGGTGTACTGTCTCGGCCAAGACACTAAAATCGATTACTAAGCTCAAAGGATTAGATAACTTATCAAGCAGGTTTCAAAACCACGTCAGTAGTTAGGTGATGGGCCACATACAGCTCGGTTGAACCCAGGGTCTCAGTTGCACAATGCTCCCAAGACCGTCATCTTCTTCGTCCTCCATGTCCTTTTCGACATGCTGCTTAAACATCCTTCCCTCTTCTCTGTCATTCCTAGCATCTCGGACACGACTACCTTCGGGTGGCTCCTCCTTAGCTTCGGGGGTGATATACCGCACCTTGACAAGCGAATCAGCCGGCTTAAATCGAACGCCTTGCTTCGTGAACTTCCGCCGCGCTTCTTTCTTTAGGCGTATACGCTTTTCCTCCGCTGTCTCGGGTGGCCCGGCATTTACAGGAGGAACAGAAGACTCGGGATCCGACTTCCGTTCGAGGTTTTTGATGGCAGTAGAGAAGTTAAAAATGTTACTAGACTTCGTCTCTCCCATTGAAGCAGTCGGGGCTGACCCCTCGCTGAATGCATCGGAATCGCATTTTAGTAGAGCTCGTGAAGGCCATAACAAAATAGGGAGAGTAAGGAGAGAGTAGAAGAGTGAAAGAGTGGGTGAGCTTACCTAGCTCGTGGTCCGGACTGTGAACTAGAAGAGAAACTAGAGAAAAGGCTCGATTTGCGGGCCTGAACATGGTTCGCTTTGACCTTGGGCTGCCTTGACGATTGTGCGGTAGAAGGCTGCATGGTAGAAGCTTGTGCGGTAGAAGGCTGTTTGCTTGAGGATGGAGCAAGGCTCGGCTGCTTCTTTAGGTCTGTAGCCGGCCGCTTTGGGGGTCCACCGTTCTTTGAGGGCATTGAGATGTAAGAGTTTCCCGGACTTGGGTTTTGTTTCTTGGGATGTGGTAGCCCACTTGTATCCGTTTCCCTTGGTCGTTTTCCTCCAGCTACCGGATCTGAAGCTTTTGAAGCACCCAAATCTGCCTTCGGCACAAGGTCTTTGCTCACAGATTCACTCTCTTTCGACACTGCCAGCCGTCTTGTAGCGGCAGAAACGTTATCGAGTAAGGCCTTCACCAAGCCACTGGTGTAATCGTTACCCTTCTTTGCGAATCGAGGTCGAAGCTTGTCAAACTTCAGCTTTTCGAGAGTACTTTCGGTCAACGTGGCGCAGCGAGAGAGAAGCTTTAGGGTTTCAGTTAGCAGATCGCTCGGAAACACAGTAGCGACAGGTTCTCAATACCTCTAGAATCCTACAGGTGAGACTACCGTTGATATCATCTGCCTGGACCCGGCTATACAGCCATGACATCAAGTATTGTGGTAGGGCGACATCAGCAAGACTAGATATTTGGTCAGTTAGACTTCGATAGTAGAAAGGAGATGCAGGATAATTGCTGAAAGCAAGAAGAACGGCGTTTCATACCATTCGAGTACGTCATTGTGCCCATGCTCTAGAGCCGTGACAACCACCCGTTCAATCTTTCTGACCGACTTCGAGACCTCAAGTTTGAGCTTTGGAATCTCGTCTTTCTTGTTTTCGGATTCCGCTGCTTTCAATGCGGCGACCTGTGATTTCCAGGTGTCATGGATCCCTTTAGACAGATCCCAATATAGCTTAAGAGCTAGTTTGATTTCTTCGGGCGTAGCTCTCTTCTGTGAGGGTAACCATAGAGCCTGGATGGTATCGTATGTCACAGCATCATACTCATCCGTTGACCGCGTAGGGGGCAGCGGGGAGTTTTCAACAGGCCTCATTTCACCGTCCTCGCTCGATGAATATGCGCTCGAGCTTTCAGAGTCCGAGTCGAATGACGAAGGATCACTGGGTTCAGGGTCACCTGGAGCGCGAGCGTTGCTAGAGGCTGGTATTTGTGCGGGCTTGGCAGACGCCTTACGCGTTCGAGCTTTTGTTTTCTTGCGCTTGACCTCGGGGGTGTCGGGTACGACACCACGTTCTGCGGAGCAACCATCAATATTAATTCCAACGCGGTACGCTCGCTGGCCGTAACGAGAGTCGTGAGAGCAACAATTAGGAGAGTAACGTGTTTGGTAACAGGTGGGGAACTAGAAGAAAGCCAATATACAAGGGGTTCGGGGTGGTTTCGTAAACTTACCTCGATCATTCAAGGACGGCCGTGGAGTATATGTTGGAACGCTTACTATTTCTCGGAACGTGTTAGATCGGCTTCGCCGGCCCTACCAATAGTTGCTTAGATGTTTTCAACTTACCATCGCCTATATTTAAATCTACGGCAAATTTCTCGAACAGAGCATATGCGGCCCGAGTGAAGAGAACAGTTTCCACTCCAATGCTTGGAGGGTCTGTATAAATAAATGTAGGGGCTCTTGGACTTAGTGTAACTTGAGGTGGGGATGCTGCTGGTCTCGAAGGTCCGGGTTGATTCAAATGTCCAGACTGACTCAAGAGTCCGGATTGACCCGATGAATCAGATTGGCTAGAACGTATAGATTGACTTGGCCCAGCTCGAATCTTCTGTCTCTTATTAGCCTAGTATATTTTAAAATATTAGCAGTGTATAATGGAATATAGTTTACGGGACAACAAATCGATATCGTCAAAATGAACAGGGAAAAAAAGTTCTGGGTATTTATACCTGCCCAGCCTGACCATTGCTACTTCCTACTTGATTTATATTCGATTGCAGGGCTTGTGGAGAAATAGTTTGACTATAATTCGCCAACTCCGAAGGCTGAACTTGGTCCAGTAGAGTCGGGTCCCGACCAAAAGCATTCTGCGAAAAACCAAAGGCTGCGGTTGCAGGAGTGTAAATAGATCCATAAGGCGAATTTTGCGTAGGTATAAAACGCTGACCTGCATTTGCTTGCCACTGAGGAAATTGATCGTAACTGGAAGAGGGGATTTGCGAATTATCCAATTGCGGGTCATATGGTGCAGGACGTTTGTTGTTGGAATTTGTATATTTTGTATTCTCCTTCCCATTTTTGGGAGGATGTTGTTGATGTTGGTCCATGATTTATAGCGTCGCTAGCGCTTAATTGTGGCTGTGCCGCCTAAGGAGCGCACTGATTCTACCGAGCTGGAACACGCGCGGCTGAGAAAGCAATAACAGAAAAGGTTTAGGCCGTAGCTTTCCCCGATCCAGTAAAAATTGCCAATTTTGGTTGATTTTGCGGCAATTTGATCCACACACGCAACAAATCACTCCCTGCTGAGTTCAATGATCGCTGTCTGTAGCAATCTGTAGCAAGAGGAACACCCTTTTTGCGTGTGTCCACCTACTCCGTAGATATCGTAAGATATCGTAGCTTGGCAGAGCTACTAATGGACCTTCTTCTCTCACAAGCTTTTGGGTTCTTGAAAGAGATAATGTCTGTGAAAGCTACCTTCTTCAGTAACACGACCAATTCTCCAGACGTCAGATGTGCTTGCCACAGTCGACGAATGAAGCTGACTGATTGCGTCTTTCCACACCCACTGCATGTACTGACAGAAACCACCAGACTTTGCTACACGGTATTCCACATACGGAGTACGCTGATTAGTCGTGTCACAATAGTTTTGATGAGGATGGATTGAAGAAGATAGTATCAAGAAGGAAAAGTTGATGGCGACGGTGAAGGAGGATAGGTGATGAAGCGAAGGTAGTTGAATGACGATGGGTCACGACCAAAGTTGAACGAGTCCAACTAGTATGATTCGGTTCGGGGAGAATGCCGCTTTAACGACGTCGACGTCTGCGATCTAAAAGAACACTTGGGACAAAGAATGAAGATACAAAGCCCGCATGCGGATACGACTTGAATACCGCAACCAGAAAGGTCTGCATGCGCTGAAGGTAGATATATAGTTGCGCTCATGAATCCTACAAGTCTATGAGCTGAACTGTCGCATTGGCTGTATTTCAACAGCTTTGCTTGCAGGTTTATCCACTGTAATGGCTTTACATCATCAGTCCTTGAGGGACCGGCAAGTTGGTAGGCCTCTTTCAAAGAATAAGCATGTATTCATTTAGGCTTTATTCTAACATCTTTTGAATAGCTTCTATCGAAAAGATCTTAAATCTTAATCAAGATTCTGTGAAAGCTTCCGATGCTCATAGCGACTCTACGACAAATACGTCTAGCCTTATCCCACAGACAACATCAATTTTAAATTCAGATGGAGATCCAATCTGGAAAGTTTTGGTGTTTGATAATCTAGGTCGAGATGTTATAAGTAGCGTACTAAGGGTTAACGATCTTCGAGCTTGGGGTGTTACTATTCATCTGTGAGTATTCAATATTATTTATACTCTTCAAGCTTTTAGTATTGAATGGAAAATAATTTGAAAAAAACCTAGAAATATCAATTCCCCTCGCCATCCTATCCCTGATGTACCCGTCGTCTACCTCCTCGAGCCTACGCTCACAAATCTCCAGCTGATTACGTCGGACCTCTCCCGCGGCCTCTACTCTCCCGCTTACATCAATTTTCTCTCCTCAATACCCCGTCCGTTGCTCGAAGATTTTGCGGCAAGTACTGCAACGGCAGGGACTGCGGAGAGCATTGCTCGAGTGTATGACCAATACTTAAACTTTATCGTCGGCGAGCCAGACCTATTTAGCTTCGGAATGGGAAATGGGACATACTGGGCTCTCAACAGTGCCTTGACCAAGGATGAGGAACTTGACGCTGTTGTTGATAGGGTTGTGAGCGGACTATTCAGCGTCGTTGTCACTCTTGGTATGTCTTCATACCGGATTATTGTGTTCCTAGCTAATAGTTCAGCGCAGGTGTGATACCGATCATAAGATGTCCTAAGGGGGGAGCAGCGGAGATGATATCTATGAAACTCGATCGCAAGCTTCGAGATCACATTCTAAATTCCAAGGATAATCTTTTCTCGAATCCAAGCCAACGGCCGTCTTCCGCGACCGGATCGTCGGCGTCGAGACCTGTGCTCATCATTCTCGATCGCAATGTCGATCTCATCCCTATGCTTTCGCACTCGTGGACTTACCAGTCGTTGGTGCATGACGTCTTGAAAATGAAACTAAACAGAATCATAGTCGAGACACCTGTGGACGAAAAGAACCCTGAGGCTGGTAAAACAAGACGTGCCTATGACTTGAACTCCAACGACTTTTTCTGGGCGAAAAACGCTGGCGTCCCGTTCCCGCAAGTGGCTGAGGATATTGATACAGAACTTACTCGATATAGAGAGGACGCGAATGAGATCACCAAAAAAACCGGAGCTTCTTCCATCGAAGATCTACAGAACGATACCAGCACGTCGGCACAACATCTAAAGGCTGCTATTACCCTCCTTCCAGAACTACGGGAACGAAAGGCAACCCTTGATATGCATATGAATATCGCCACTGTACTGCTCCAAGCCATCAAGGAAAGGCAGTTAGACAACTTCTTTCAGATTGAAGAGGGTATCACGAGGCAGTCGAAGGCACAGATTTTGGAACTCCTGAATGATGAAGCAAAGGGCAAGGAGCCGCTAGACAAGCTTAGATTGTTCATTATATGGTTCCTAAGTACGGAACAGGAGGTTTCAAGGGCGGAGATGGAGCGGTTCGAGGAAGCACTGAAGAAAACAGGTGCTGACGTAACATCTCTTGCCTATGTGAAAAAGTAGGTCGGAGAGGTAGCCTGAATGACCTATGGAATGAGCGGCTAATTGAGCGAACTACAGAGTACGAGAAATCACTCGAATGACAATGATGACCTCTGCTCCCTCACAACCATCACAACAATTAGGAAGCGGTGAGCTCTTCCGTGGGTTCAGCGCCATAAGCAACAGGGTATGTTGTCTGCTCGCATCCGCCCACTCATACATTGACCATCAGCTAACCAACCTATCAAACAGCTCACAGATCGACTGGGAGGTGGAGCTCTAGGCGCTAACCTCGAAAACCTTATCTCCGGTGTGAAGAACCTGATACCCGCGAACAAAGATCTCACCATCACCAAAATCACCGAATCCCTCATGGACCCCGCTTCCGCCTCCTCCTCCGCAATCGCCAAAACAGAAAACTACCTCTACTTCGACCCACGATCCGCAAATGCCCGGGGCACAATGCCACCTCCCTCCGCAGCACGCAGCCAAGCAGCCTCAGGCGGCATGCCTGGGGGCTTAGGATCTGGTCTTGGATCCCTGGGCCCTGGCACGGGTGCGAGCTTTGGGCAGCGCAGACAAGGATCCAACGAGGCAGTGGTATTTATGGTCGGAGGCGGGAATATGGAGGAGTATGGGAACTTGCAGGATTGGGCGAAGAGGACGAGTGGAGGTGGTGGTGGGGTTGTAGGGGTTGGTGTTGGGGGGAGTGGAGGAACTAGCGCGGTGGGGTTGCCGAAGAAGAGGGTCGTGTATGGGAGTACGGAGTTGATTAATGCGGAGGAGTTTGTGACTGGGGAGTTGAGGCGCTTGGGTGAGGAGAGCGTGTGATTGTGCATTCGAGTCGAGAATCAACTACCGTATTTGCTTTGCTCGACAGCTGGAGGGGAGGTGTCCATTTGGTGTTTCTTAATTTTTTCCCTTTCAGTTTCCCCGTTTGGTTCTACAGCAGTCAAAGAGAGGCTACCACTGATCTTAAAATTGCGTTCTGTATGAAGTAATCTGGCCTATCCAGCTAATCGCATTCATATCATAACGCAATATATGCGCTTAGATTGCCAGAGTATGTAGCACGCACACATAGGATAGCCAAATTCTGAGAAAGAATGTCCTTCATAACCTTCCACACCATCACAAAGCCATAAAGTCATAACGAAATGAAAGAACCCGAATGTTTCCTCATGAGAACTCCTAGGCAGGCATAGCCATCCCATCCCCCCTCGGATCACTTCCCGCACTATATATCACCTGCCCATCTTCATGATGCACCCTAATAATCTGGCCCCTCCCAAAAATCCCTCTCCCCCACCCCTTCAAAACCTGGACCTGATGTCCTAATTTCCTCAGCTCCTCCACCACCTCTTCGCTAATCCCCTCCTCGATATACACCGTCGCATCCAGCACCTTCCCCTGCTCGGGAGTTCCAGCGCCAATACAAATCCGCGGCGCGTCGAGCGCAGCTTGTGGGGTGTACTTGAAGACGAGCATGTTGAGCAAGACTTGCACGTGGCCTTGGGGTTGCATGAAGCCCCCCATAACGCCGTAGACGGTGTGCAGGGAGTTGTCTGCTGGATTGGTGATCAGCGCGGGGATGATGGTGTGGTAGGGCCGCTTGTTGGGTTTTAGGACGTTGGGGTGGTGGGCTACGAGCGAGAAGCCGGAGCCCCGGTTTTGGAGCGTGAAGCCAGTATTTTTGGGGATTATGGCGGAGCCGAAGCCGCCGTAGACGGAGTTGATGAAGGAGGCGCCATTGCCCCAGCGGTCGGTCACGGCGAAGTAGACTGTGTCGCAGTGTTGGTGCGCTGGGGAACCGTGAGGAAGGGAGGTGGATGCTTTGGTGGAGTTGTAGAGGTTAGCCCGAGTGGCTAGATAGGAGGGCGAGAGCATGGATTTTGTAGGGACCTTTTCGACGTCTGGATCTGTGACGAACCAGTTGGCATCCGCGAATGCTATGCGGAGGCATTCGATTATCGCGTGGAGATATCTGTGATTGTTAATATTACTGCTATAGTTGTGACTTGGGATGCTGACGTACTCAGCGCTGTTATGGTCTTTTTCCTCGAACTTCCGCACCTTCCCCGTCCGTTCGAGTTCTTCGAGTATGCCTAATGCCATCAAAGCAACAATCCCCTGTCCATTGGGCGGACATTCCCAGATCTCTATCCCCTCCTCCCCTGCCACTCCGTCTATCAGCCGGCTTTGCACTTTCCCGACATCTTGTCCCTTGAACTTCAACGATATCGGATCCACCTCCTTACTGCCTGATTCGCCATGCTTTTTGAGATCTTCTAAGCTTAGATAGCCACCTCGGTCTCGCACGACTTTGACAATTGATTCAGCTACTGGACCTTCATAGAAGCCCTTCTTGCCAAGCTCCGCAAGCTGTTTGAAAGTATTTCCGAGATATGAGTTCTTGAACAGTTCTCCGGGTAGTGGAGCTCGATGGCCATGTTCTGATTTCGGATCCGGCTTCAGGAGCTCGTTGAAATTCGGAGATGCTTCCCTTATAAGGGATTCACCAGCACGCCACTGCCAAATCAAAGGTATGGATTAAAACTAAATAAGAATAAAGGGTGGAAACATAAGCTAGGCGAACACATACAAAGGTGGACGCGAGTTCGGACACGGGGAATCCTCCTTCAGCAAGTTCAATAGCAGGCATTAATATCTGCTCTAGGGAAACCTTTCCGTTTCCGAACTTCTCCACAACATCGACCCAGCCAGCCGCTGCACCCGGTACGGTAACGGCATGTACACTGGTCATTGGTATTGTACCCGGTTCGCCATCTTTAATTCCTAGCTCCTGGCGGGTGCGATCAAGCGAAGTGTTTGACGGAGACCGCCCAGAGCCATTAAGAGCATGAACTTTCTTTGTTTCGGCGCAATAGTACAGGCAAAACACGTCCCCGCCAATTCCGGTCGAAGACGGCTCTGTGACATTTAGAGCAGCCGCTGTGCGCGTATCATTAGTGCTGGATAGGGAAGCAAGTATACGATGACACCAGGTAACCAACCAACGGCTACTGCAGCATCCTATGATTTTCAATTAGCAGTTGCTTCGCAGAGTGTTATTGAAGAATAGTTTATTACTCACTGCAGCATTTCCGCCCTCTGTCAAGATCCTCAGCCCAGCTTGACAAGCCAGAGGCTGAGTACATGCTACGATCCCTTTAGTGCTGTGCACGACACTCCTTCGACTTGGGAAAGAAATAAATTCGGGATCTGAGGCAGGAAAAATTGCCTTGTAATTCAGCGGCATTGTAACTCGTACACTCGGCACCCTGATAGACCGCAGAAAATATTTTGAATCGTTTAGTGATATTGTTGTAGCTACGAAGCTTCAAATTGAATCAGGTCTCGGAAACCACAGAACGACATCAATGTGAAAATGGGAAGGCTCAGAGCGGGGTGGAGTTTCCTTAGTGCTAATCGTCAGACCTGTCAACTCTTTAGCATCCGCGAAGCTTTCCGTTTCGCTGTAATGCTGCGGCAGCGCGTCAAATTGGCGTTTATGGCGTTTCTTTTCGGCTGTCCTCGACTTTCTACCAGGTCAATGCAGTTGGATTATATGGCAATTTTCTAAATGATACCAGTCATGTTTAGGCCTCAATGGGTTTGTCGGGTGTGTCTCGTCAGATCTCTACGGCCTCCAAGAAAGCGGCAATCGCGTTTCCAGAGCTCAGGTAATATTCCCACCTGCAAAAGTCCACATGCATCGGAAGAATTCTGGCTGATGATGTTTTAGTTGCATCTAGAAACGACTCAATTTCTCCTGCACTGCTCAGCAGGGCTCGCTCACTGGCTGCCGAGTTTTCAAAACTATCTAAGGAGCTTGGGGAAGACTTCAATCCCCGAACCGCAAGACGAATAGGGGAGCTCTCAGCTGTTACAAACGCTTTGAAGGAATGGGAGGACGCAAACAATGTGAATAAATCCGTTCAAAACTACCCGCGTTGGATATCACTGACCTGTCCTAGTCCCTTGCAGAGCTCACTTCCCTCCTCCACGACCCGGCCAGCGACCCCGAGCTACGCTCCTTGGCCTCCGAAGATATCACGTCAACAACAGAACAGCTTTCCGCACTTTCTAGAAGCCTTGCGTCTTCTCTTATCCCTGTACACCCGTTCGCTCATTTACCCTGCCTCCTCGAAATCCGCCCGGGAGCCGGCGGCGGAGAAGCAGCACTCTTTGCTGGGGATCTCCTAAGAATGTATCAAGCCTTTTGCTCACGAAAGGGCTTTAGAACCAGCCTACTAAAATATGAAGATGCAGAGGGTGGTTCGGATAGCGGGGGCTCAGATATGGCATTGCAGGAGGCGATTTTGGAGGTTGACAGTCCATGTGCCTACGGGGAATTGCGATGTGAAGCCGGCGTGCATCGCGTACAGCGCGTGCCAGCCACAGAGAGTAAAGGCCGAACCCACACTAGCTCGGCAGTTGTCCTTGTCCTGCCGTCCTTCCCAGATACCAGCGGTGATGATGGACTTGGAGAGGAAGCCTGGAATGACCCACAGAGCGACTATTACATCGACCCAAAAGACGTCAGAACAGACATTATGCGTGCACGTGGAGCAGGAGGACAGCACGTCAACACGACAGACTCAGCAGTGCGCCTTACACATCTACCGACCAGCATTGTCGTAAGCATCCAAGACTCGCGATCACAACCAAAAAACCGAGAGAAGGCATGGCGGCTTTTACGATCGAAAATTGCCCAAGCACGTAGGGAGGCTAGGGAAGATGAGATGGTGAAGATGCGGCGAAGTGTTGTGGGAATAGCGAAGATGGGACGTGGAGATAAGATCAGAACCTATAATTGGGGACAGCAACGTGTGACAGACCATAGGTCAGGGGTCAGTGTTCATTATCTTGACGACGTGGTTGAGGGCGGGTCGAGCTTGGAAAAGGTCATGGAAAGTGTCAGGGCATGGTTAGGAGAAAGGGACATGGAAGCTTTAGTTGCAGACGAAGAGGCAGAGGTTTCTAGAGGAATGAAGAAATAAAGTTCCTCGAATGAGGTTCGCAAGAGTTGTCCTGGGGAGGCGAAGCTTATTTGACGCTTCCTTATATTGGTAGGCACGATGGGAGGCCTAGGAGGTTTACAAGAATGTAAATACTCTGCCTTCTTCCAAGATTCAGGTCTCTCCTCGTTCAAAATCCATGTGGCGCTCACCCAGCACCCGCTCCCTCCCCGTGGTCTCAGCCACTCAATCCCGCTCAGCTGTGGCCAATCTGCTGGTGCCTCCACCTGCGAATTATCGGCCGCGTGCGGCCTCAGACTCTCGAGTGGGGCATAAAAACTCTCTAAGGCCAAATATCCTAGATAGTCAACCGCCTGGACCTATACCGACTCATGTGCCCACAGTTCCAAACGCTCTAGAGCTCAGAGACATGATGGAAGCAGGCCCTCCACAGCCCCCGCCCTTAAATTCTCCGGAGTCCCCGCCCTTTGACGATCCAGAGGACACTGCCTTGTCCACGACTATCTCAGAGTCTACACATTCAAACATCGCAGTGCACGCCGGACCAGGCCATCCAGTATCCGCAGGGACTAGAATCATTCAGTGGGGTCGAGACTACGACCCCTTATTCGCCAGCAATCTCTATGTTGTAGATCTGCAATGCGGCCTCATATATTGGGGCCGCGAGAACATGGACAAGTGGCGCAACAAAATCCCCCCCGGCCCTCCACACGGAAGCCGCAACAGCATCGTCAAGCGCAATCTCTACATGCACTGCGTCCTCGCCATCCACACCAGCTTCCCTGCCCCAATGATCGCACAAAATCTCAACACCTGCCTAGGTCTGAAACTCTACCCCCACGCCGTCGAGCTCGCCCAGCGAAAAATGAAATGGAACGGAATGCTCGACAGGGTCTACCAGCTCGGCGTGCACCACCCATGGGTCTACCAAACCCTCGACCGCTTTCAACTCACCCCAAACGTGAGAGAACATCTCGAATACCTCGCCTTACTCAGCATTCCTTCCGTCCGCGCCCACAGTCCCAGCAGACGCTCACTCCACCCCATGATGCCAGCGATCAAGCGAGAACGCCGGAAAGCGAAGGTGAGGCAGCTCTTGATTGGGTCAATGAGCTACAAGATGAGGAAGTGGGGCAAGAATCACATGTGGACGTTCCAGAGGAGTCCGCTGGAGGAACATCATCTGTATGGGAATTGGAGGCTGGGGAATGACTATAAGGAGTATGAGGGTGATGAGAAGCCTGCGCCAGTGAAGGAAAGTGTTGCGAGGTATGAGATGGAACAGATGGCTATTTGGGGGAGGGTGTGAGGGTTTACGCGGAAATAGGGTGAGAGGGCGAGGGATCAGGGGATTCCAAGGAGATTTTTCTTTCGTCATCGCCATTGTTACCATACATTCCTTTCCCCACTACCGGGATTATTTCCTTCTCCAGTCCACCCCGCGCTCTTTTTTAGCATAAATATCACCTCTTTTTCATTCTCTAGGCTTTTGGAATTTGAAATAAAAAGTTTTGCTTAATCAGAGAAAGGATAAAGAGAAATTCAAAAGCTTTGTTTCCTTCAATTGATCAATCAATTGAAGGGCTTGTCTGGGTTATGCAGATTCTTGGTCTAATCGATGTGGTTATGTACTTGGGGGGCAGGGGAAAGTCTCTGCCTAGCAACCACATACTCGGTTGCGCGTTGCTAGGCAGAGACTTTCCTCCACCCCCCAAGTACAGTGATGTTCACAGGTAATTGGGCCTGGAAGCGGTTGAAATATGCATACAGAGAAACACGTTTCCCTTGAATTAATCGAGGCTCTCTGGTGTTAAACGCCTATAGGATATCACCAATCCCCCTTGCCCAAGACAAAGAGGCCCAAATGGACTATCCAATTCCTCGCCATCCTCCGTGACTGCTGCAAAATCGACTAGGTCTCTTGTGTTAGTAGCCTCCTGGTTGAGGTCGCGGCATTCGGCCTCGCTGGACCCGCATCATTGGTCGATCGCAGTGCCTCACCATAGCTAGGCGGGCACAGACACATCTCTCGCGAGAGTGTTGGCATTGGAACCGCCAGCGCTGGCGGCTGGTCTGGATTAATCGCATCGCCCGTTCTTCTTGTCATCTCCTCATGCCCTCTAAACCCATCTCGCAGCGTTTCTAGCGGAGTTTCATAAGGCGGCGGCGGCTCGCCCCTTTCATCTAACCCCTCCTCCGTCCTCCTCTGTCCTGCAGCACTCCCCGGTGCTCTCCACGACGCCTCCACCCTGCTTCTATTCCAGCCCTGCCAGCCTGCGAGATCGCGCGTGAGCGCGTTGTGACCGCTACTTCGTGAGCGAGCGGATTTCTCTTTTCGCCGACGCCGGATGATGTAGTAGAGGATGACAATTAGGAAGGCGAGGAGGAAGAGGAGGAAGTAGAGGTTTAGGAGGGAGAAGTCGTGGTCGGGGAGGTTGGGGTTTGAGGAGGAGGCGGTTTGGAGGGAGGGAGGGGTTGTTGGTGTTGTCTTTCGAAGGAGGGTTGATGTTGAGAAGGTCGCTGGAGTGTGACTTGGAGGATTTGAGGGTTCTCCGTTGGATGGGGGGGCTATATCGTCGTTGATAAGCTGTGCAAATGACCATCTTGGTAAAATCCACGATAGCAACAATAACAGAGACGACGACAGCATTACCCCACCCCCCCGCCCTCTGCCAGAACAATATCCCGAAGCCGCAAAGTCCATATTGCTACCTGCACTCCTATTGTTATCTCATCCGTATCCGCATCGAGTCGTCTCTCTTCGGAACCACCGGAATTAAATAATTAGATTCGGAAAAGAAAATAGGTGTAGTAAGTGATAGGAGAATCGTCATGAAGCAGGATCTTTTCCGTGAATGGGATTTGCAAGAGGAGAAATATAGAATAGTGAGGTTATCTGGTCGACCGGCTTTCTTCTCTTGTGCGCCAGAGATTTTCGTGCAGAAGCAGGTAGATCAAGTAGAGGGAGAAATTATATATCATTGCACTTGCTTGGCTAAAAGCGGCGACTCTGCATGCGGTGGGAAGGTGTAGAGTGCCGTGAGTGCAAATCAACCCATCAGTCTCTCCCTCCTCTAGATTCAACCATCGAATAGCACAACTCTCTACTCCGTGCGGATCACAAACCACAAACCTATCGTGGGACAAGCTACTCTACTTACCCCGATAGTATTCTGGGATGCCAAAAGCCGTAAAAGGTCCATCCCCTTCACCTTCCCCTCCTCCACATCCGCATTCACTCATCTCATCCTCACACAATCAATCAATTCAACTAACCCCTCACCCCCAGGCGTCCTAGTTGAATGCGACGAATCCATCCGGGCCATAATCCTCAAAATCGACGCCGAGAACCACGATTTCATCATCGAGGACCTGGACGACCACACACTCGTCATCAAAGAGACCAAACTCCCCGAACTGAAACGGAGATTAGAAGAGGTGAGTGAGCGCGCAGCAGCTGGAATTCCCTATTGATTTCTCTACGGAGTTATTTTCTTTGGGGTGTGGAAGGGCTAATGAGGGGTTGATGTTTGTAGGAATTGAAGGACACGCAAGATGAGCCCAAGGATTCTGGGTCTGATAAAGAGGTTTAAATTTAGTTGGCGGACTTTCATCAAAGATTCCATTGGGGTTTTAGCCTTCGTGGGGGTCCTGAACTGGTTAGAGAGGACGTATGAATTTCCCGTACCTCCACCTTCCAAGAGGAAGCCCACAACTGTGCAAAGTACGGAGCAAGACGAAGCTAAATAATCATCGTTAAAATAATCCTTGCAACTCTTCTGGACTACCGAGGCTTTTTGAACATTCCTCCCCACGAACCATAGCCATCATGTAGAACCTCATCGCGAGACCACCTTCAAAAAAACTTCATTGAAATCCTTTCTTTTCTTCTGTTGGTGAAGTAAACCAACGGTTGCTGGAAGAATGCTGGCAGAGTACAAGTACAAATACTTCAACGTCACATTCCCGCAGGAATATGTCGCGCATGTGGAGATCAACCGGCCGCAGAAGATGAATGCGTTTCTCGAAGCGTAAGAGCATCACCTCTGGATCTTTTCTGATTTCTTCACTATATCAAACAAGACCTCTCAATATCTATATCCCTCAGATGCTTGGATCAGCCAAACAGTTAACCCCCCGTGTCTCAAACCAGCATGTGGCTCGAAATGCGAACGATCTTCGACCGCCTCTCCACCGATCCCGCCGTCCGCGCCATTCTCCTCACCGGCGCGGGGGAAAAAGCATTCTCCACTGGCCTGGACGTTCAAGCTGCTAGCACGACAGGACCACTCTCTGGCGTCGAGGGACAAGATCCTGGGAGAGCTGCGACGGCACTGCGGAGACATGTCAGCGAGTTTCAAGATTGTATAAGTAGCGTCGAGAGGTGTGAGAAGCGTATGTAGCGTGTCCAGCCATATATAGATCCAGAATGTTTTAGATACGGAAATGCTGACTTGCTCCCCACAATAGCCGTCATAGCCGTCCTCCACGGCCACACCCTGGGCCTCGCAATCGACATCTGCACCACAGCCGACATCCGCCTCTGCACGAGCACCACCTCCTTCTCCGTGAAAGAAGTCTCCAACGGCCTCGCCGCCGACATTGGCACCCTCTCGCGCCTCCCCAAACTCGTCTCCTCCTCCTCCTGGGTCAAAGACGTCTGTCTCACCGCACGGCCCTTCACCGCCTCTGAAGCCCTGCGCGTCGGGCTTGTAAGCGGGGTTTATGATACTAAGGAGGAGGCGATGAATGAGGGGCTGAGGATTGCGGGGGTGATTAAGGGGTTGAGTCCCGTGGCGGTGCAGGGGACGAAGGAGTTGCTGAATTGGAGTCGCGATAGGACGGTGGAGGATGGGTTGAGATATACGAGTGTTTGGAATGCGGCAATGTTGCAGAGTGAGGATGTGAAGAGCGCGGTGATGTCGGGGTTAAAGAGGAGGACGCCGACGTTCGAGAAATTATAGTCGGGGAGGGAGAGAGAGACGTATGTATATTTTTCCTTTCTTTCCTTTTCTTTTTCTTCTAGATGCCCATTCGGTCATTTACACACCTAAAATCTCACAGGCTTTTCTATCTTTTCATTTCAAGACGTCTTCAGTCCGCTATTCAAAAGCTGCCATGTTGGTTATGGACGGACGGATACACACGCCTCTACTTCCAGATATTTCGCTCTGAAGTCAATTTTTAGCATCTCGGTGGATAATTATTCTGAAAATTCGTTGGTATCCTGGTCATATCGGGTTATCTTAATCACCTTGTGATCATGGTTATGGCGTATCTATTGTCTCCTGAGAACAACGACACAACAACAACAATAACAATAACAAAACCATACGACCTCTTATATCAATCAAAACTAATTTACATACCATGAACCCCACAAAATCAATCACACCACACCTTCAACCAACAGTCTTCCCGCCTCACTTTCATTCCCAACTCATTTCCACCCCCCCCCCCCCAACAACCCAGCACCAGCCCACCTCCCACATTCCATCATGGTAGCATTATGCGACCCTTACCAATTCGTGCTCGCGTCCCGCTCAATCGCAGACGAACACGCTAAATCAAACCACCATCACAATAACAACAACAATCACAAAAGACGCAGGTTTGTCGGTCCTCCCGGGGGTGTTGTTTTTTTTTCTTTTCTTTTCTTTCCGACTCCCCTGACTCCCTCCTGTTCAGCGAACCCTCCCTCTCCCTCTCCCCTAGAGGGAAACTCCCTAACCATACCCCGATGACGTCCCTCCGCCGCCGCCTGTTCAACCGGATAAAAGGGGTTTCGCACCATCGGGACCACAGTAAGGACCACCAATCTCCGCAAGTTCCCCCCGCGGCTTTGGAGCCCCGTCGCCAGATCTGGCGCCATGTATTCCCGGATTTGACTTGTGGGGTTTTCTCGAGGAGGAGGAGATGTGGTTATGACGAGCTGGTATGATGGTTGCTCATATGGATCGAAGTATGCAATGAAGTGGAGAATTACAGTCATGAGGTGCTCGCGAATGGTTTGAGGAGAATAACACTCTGAGTTCTGGGGCGCGCGAATTTGGCGTCAGGTATTTGAGATGTGACTCGTTCGTTCATTCGTGCTAGATATTAACATGATGATTCAACCCTGCAGCTTTGAACAGTGGCTGGCTATATTTCCTTAAACAGCAGTAACAGCAAATTCAAATTCATCATCAGGTCTTAATAACCAACTATAAACCTGGCTTCTGTTCCTTTGCTCAGTCAGAACGTCTGCGTTTGTTGCCTAGAAAACCTCCCACAGAATCCGCAGGTCGAACCTCCTCTAGGTGGGCATAGTTATTTTTGACTCCTCTCTTCTCAAGGTCAATCCTATCGTTCACTGTACCTCTGCTGTCTTCAGCGCAGAATCCACAATCTTCGCAATCGCCCACACCTTCTCCTCTTGGTGTTTCCTTGCGACGATTTGAACTCCGACAGGAGCGCCGTCGTATGTATCTGGATCGTCTATGAGTTGTGGTGTGTGAGTAGAATAAGGTAACTAAACAAAACCAGACGGTCAAGAGATGCTGAGAATCTTGGCTTACAAGCTTGCCAGTTTTTACGGTCAACTTCTGTCAAGGGTTTATACTCCTTATCGAAGGGATCAAGGTTTTTGCTTGCTTTGGTCACAGGGATGCCGACGGCGCTATAATCCAATAGGTTGATGCATTCGGAGTATGCTATTTTATTTTGGGATTCTGTATTAGCGTTCATAAATGGCGATGTTTCAGTATGAAGGATAACTTGATGCATGAAAATATCCGAACCTGTATGGTAATATTTGCCCGGTATCACAGCTGCATGGGGAGCAACGGGCATAATAACCGCATCTACAGTCTGGCCTTCAAACGTATATAAGCTTGGCAATGTTCATGTAAGTTCTAAATTCTGCAGATGGGGTTGGTGACAAACCGTCGTCATCTTCGGTGGAGTTCCAGTAATCCAAGTAAGCTGCGTTATAATCTCTTCCCTGGATAGTCAGGTCCTGGTACGTCAGTAAGGAGATTGGATCTCGAAGTTGGAGCCTCTCTTCGAGCTCCGGGATCAGCGGTTCTCCAGATAGATCCAGTTGCTTATGGACATCGTGTGCTCCATCAGCCAATAGAAGCAAGAGCTAGATGGTTCAGGTTTGGTCAGCGCAGTAAAGTGTAAATTAATCGGAGGAGGCTTGCACCTACATGGACTCTTTCGGCTGTGCTCTGTGGAGGTGGATTCCAGTCGACAACCTTGTGGCCCGCATTCCGTAAAGTATCGGACACAATGCGCAGTCCCCTCATTATAGGGGGGTGAGGCCCAACCACGCCATCGGTCCAGAAGATACCAAACTTCAAGGGACTTTGAACGAGGGCTGCACCATCTGGTAATGCCCTTGCAAGAATAGACTCTTCAATCTCACGGCGCCATGGAATGCTGATGACCTCTGGGTCTCGAATCCATGGTTCCGTCGACAGAACAGAGGTCATCACTAGCTTCAAGGCATCGACCGATGTGGCTAAAAATCCCACGGATGAAGGCTGGGTCGTCTGGCCTGGGTTCTGTGAAAAAGGGTGAAGCTGATGAGCAAGTGATCTTTGCTTACCAAAGGGAGAAGGGAAGGTAGTTTACAGTGTTCGCAACATCTCGGTAAGAAAATCGATCGTGGGTAGGTTTGATGGCGTATATCCCACAGAAGGCTGCAGGAATCCTTACAGAGCCACCTAGGAGGTCCTACTAAGTCCCAGTATGATCTCAATGTGATACTGGAAACTTAGAGCAATGGCTGATATTGCTCACCAATATCCGTGCCCACGCCCACAGAACTGCCTCTCAGAGCTATAAGTGCTCCTTCACCTATAATACGTTTTGTAAGAGCTTGTTTGTGCGTTTTGAGCGCAAGCCTTTCTCACCTCCGGACGAACCTCCACAAGAGAGCAGTTGATTGACAGGGTTTATGGTGCGTCCGATCAAGTTATTGACGGTTTCGCCGAGCTGAACAAGGAAGTTTAACGGATGGAGTACAAAGCAATGGGTAGGGGAAGATTCATAATGACTAAACTGCATGGTACATACTAAAAGTGTTTGAGGTAGGCTGGTCTGAAGCAAGAGAGTGAGTTATTGCGAATGCGTTAGAGTGAATTGAGTGGAGATGCACCTTGCAATATAAAATTGCACCCAAGGCCAGGAACTCTTTAACAAGCTGGCTTTCGACCCTATGGACCTTACTGGGATCTTTTTCTCCCTCATATGTCCCAATCCATCCGACGTATCCCATGGTAGTGTCAACGCCTTTGACATGGAATTGATCTTTGAGACTAATGGGTAATCCATGAAGTGGACCTTTGGTTGTCCCATACTTGCTCAAGTACTCATCCAGATCCCGAGCGCTTTCTAGTGCCTGATCAAAAAATATTTCGTGGAGACAGTTGCTCTGTGGTCCATAGCACGGTTAACTAATACAGGGGATTCACCTGGAAGCATTGGGACTCACAAGCTGATAGGCAATGGCGGTCGTCTTGCAATATGCTCTCGTTACCTGAACAGCTGTATATTGGCGTGACTTAATCTTTTCGATGAGCTGTACACTGTCGTTTCGAATGATGTCTAGGTCGTGAAAATCGAGAAATTTTTCAATGAAGTGACCGCTGAGCTTTCTCTGTTTCTTAGCATCGCTAAGGTCAGACTGATCTAGGATCCAATCTTGAGGGATCTTTGACTTTGTGTCTGCGACTTTTGCTTCGGCTCTGGCTTGCCAGGATTTCTGGTGAATCTGGACCTCCGGCATGATATCTTGACACCTATTTCAAAGCTGGAATAGTCAGGATTCTCGTTCTTTCCCTCGTAACTGGCGAAGTAGATCCGCAAGACGCAATGGACAAGCCAGAATGTCTGGAAGGTTCCATAATAAAGGACCACTGGTTCTAAAGCGGCATGTTCGATTATTCCCCGGAATGATGAAAAAAGGAAAGGTGGCCGCTAACAACCAAACCATATACTGCATCGACATCAATTCATTTCGCAAGAAACAGAAGCAGAACCCCCTCCCCTCCAAGGACACAACGCCTGATTACGCTACTGCCATCTGCATTACTACGATGTCACTGGAAATGGAAAGAAGTATCAACTGGTGCTACCGATACCCAACACTTACGAGCAGCGCTATTATAAACCAGCTATACTTCCCTAATGAGAAAGCGGACATCTGGGTCGTTAGAGTCGACTAATGATAGACGAAGTTTAGCTGATTTTTTAGACGAGTATGCTGGAGCTTATGGTGCTTGGTTCGGAGTTTGGAAAAAGGGGAAGACTGAGAGACTTGGCTTGGTTCAGATGGATATGCAGACAATCACAGCTAAGCTAGAGAGTTGCCGCTCAATCGGAGGATCAGCTTTTTCTTGTGCTAAACGTTCTTTCGTCCGCGGCGAAGGGCAAGCGGCAGTGTCTCATCTTTTCTTCTGATATATATACTGAAAGCAAGAAATAGAAAGAGGAGACGACGACTTGAATGCATCTCTTTTATGTTCCGACATGTAACTTCATTGCTCTTTCTCAGGAAAGCTGCTCCATATCATCCTTCCGGCCTTCCGGCCTTGGCGATGGGGTTTTCTCTTTCTATCAGATACGGAGGACAAGGGATAACATGATCTAAACCATTTATCATACAGGTTTACCGCTTACCACCAGGGTGCCCGCGCTAAGCGAAGTGTACATTAGCTTTTGCGACCGACTGTTTGACTTTCTGTCCTGTTCACTCAAGTTCATCACAAAGTCAGCTTTCAGACAAGTCCTACGAGGCGTTCATGCATTGTAGAACAGGACAAAAGCTGATTCGATTATCTATCTGCTGTTGAGCTATCCTTTTTTTCCTTTAGCAAATTCCCAACGTGCCCGTCATCGATCCTGGACCTTTCCACAGTGTTGGACATGAGAAAGAACATCACAATCTCGCTGACCTACTACGCCTGAGCACCTGAAATATCCAGAAAGAGCAAGGAGCGGAGAACTTCGAGATCTATCCGCCGCATTTATCAAGACCTCACTCCCTCTGTCATCAACATGCACATAATTTACCAGGCATCGCCACCGGCAGCAAGAGCAACTCCACCTGCAGAGTATTCTGCAGCAGGCTCTCCCCAACCGCCTTCGCCAGGCCCAGCGGTATCCCCGCCTTCAGATTCCTTGATCGGTTCTTTGCAGCGCTTGACGGTGTGTCCATCTATTGAAATTTGCGAGTCAGTTTGAAAGTCCATCTGGTTGGATCCAGGGACATGACTCACTCTGACCGCAGTTATTGCACGTCACTTTGCTCCAATCCTTAGGCTGGGGGCAGTCTTTGGAAAAGTGGCCGGTCTGCTCACAATTGCGACAAGCCACAAGATCCATGTTTTTTGGTTCTATGCATTCAGCTGCTTTATGGCCTTCCTGACTGTCAGGGGTATCAGCAAGAGTTCGCGAGAATGATGAACGCCACTATGGGAAAGCTTACCCGCAGTTACGACAACCCCAACCACCACCAGTAGAGTTGGGACAGTCTTTCGCAAAATGGCCCACTACAAAGATCTGTCAGTATTCTTCCTCTTCCATCTCCGGTTCTGATAAAGAGCTACAGACCTTCCTTGCAGCGCTTGCATTCGACGCCTTCAGCAGAACGAGGCTCAGTGCATTCAATGGATTTATGGCCGGGTTGACTGCACATAGTTAGTTGGCTACTTTTCAGATATCTGATTTTCCACTAGGAAACCCACTTGCAGTTACGGCAGTTGTTATCCCTCTCGTGCTTACGCTCTTGAGGGCAGTCACGGGCTCGATGTCCCACCTCGTCGCAATTAACGCATTTAACTTCTGGACGCACCGAAGCTCGTTTCTCCTCAAGACAGTGTTTGGCGATGTGGCCGAGTTCTGCAAGAGGAAAATACAGGTAAGTAAGCATTCTGAATCGTTATTATAGAGAACTGGAGAGATTTACGATCGCAGTTAGAGCACAGAGGGACGTGACGATCGACCACGATGCCAGCATCATCAAGACGCGTAAGATTCTCTTTCGGAGAAGCAGGCCAGGCGGCCTTTTCGCTCGCACGTCTCGGCTTGTCGCTGAATTGATAGGTCACGGCATACTTGCAATCAATTTTGCCTTGAAGGTTCATGATGGTACTCGTGGGAATGAGTTCTTTCTCCTATCCAGATGCCCACAGTTTAGGTATTCGCTTCAACACGTCTCTGCTTACCAGAAAATCCCACTAAAACTTACAATTGCAATCAGATATACACCAATCTCAGATGCCCTAAAGGCCTCCTCGAGACCCCTATAAGTTGTATCAGGCAGGGCCTTGACGTACATCATAACCGCCTGTTGAATCTCAGCATAACTTCTTTGGATCGGGTCCGTGAGAAAAGAAGTTCATTTTCTTGCGATAATATGGGAGGAGAGAAAAATACTAACAGCCTTGAAGTCAAACAGATCGCGTTCGGCGCCGGCTGTCTTCATCATTTCCCATGCTTCATCGGGGTGCTTGTCGGGAACTCCGGAGTAGTCAATCACACGGTTATTCTTGCACTCAGCCCTAGTATGGCCTGGCTGGAGGCAGTTATTGCAAGTAATGGGGGGCTTTGTTGGGCAATCTTTCGCGATGTGGCCTTCCTCCTGGCAATGCTTACAGGTACGAGTCTCGACACGAGGGTTGGTACAATCGGCTTTAGAGTGGCTAACTTCTTGTTAGTTAAAGGGCAATTTTGCTGAGTGCAAGCCTCTCGATATTTACCCTTCTTCTCCACAGTTAAAGCATCCAGTGCCGAAAGAGCTCTGCCCGCCTAGCCCAGCTTGCTTCTCCTCCGGACAGTCCTTGGAAAAGTGACCAGCGTTGTTGCAACTCCATTCGACAATTGTTAGAATGAATAATGTAACTTGGGTGTTACAGACACTTACTTGCGGCAAATAATGTCAGGCCTATCGCCGACAACAATGCCGGCAGCACCGCCATCAAAAGCATCTCCTTCAGCTGTGGTTGCGGACGTACCCCGACCGGAATCGTTAGCATCTATGGCAATTGCCAAAGCCGTGAGTACAGCGAAGTTTCATGGCTTTTGGAAAGATAGAAGTGTTTGCCTACCGTTCCAACTCATCTTGGGTGACTGGACACGTTTGTTTTAGAGCTTGTGAGTTGCTACTTGGATTTCTAAGCGATGGAGATTGTTAGCACCCTTATCGCTATAAGAAGGCATGAGTTGAACTGCTTTGATGGCAAGCTCCTTGGAGCCTTTCCATAATACGCTAACAGGCTCTTGCTTAGAGTATCTCTAACGCTGACGCCAGGGAGCATGAAATAGCGTTGAGGCGTTGACCAGCAATCGAGAGATAACGCGTTCTACTAAGAAGACCCCACAGCCGACAGTACAGGACGATAAACTCCCGCTAAAGATGAAGCTAGAAGATTGCCTACCAAGGTTAAGGAGTTTCTGGTCGCTGATGACGCCACCTGAGTCTATCTTAGTCGGTTGTTGGTGCACGCAGGAGAGTTTGATGAAGTTTGGTCTTGACGAGAGACACTCCGACGCGTCAAAAAAAAGAATGAAAGTCGCTCAAGAGAAATGAAAGGGCTATTTTACCTCTAGTACAGCTGCTGGTGGCAGAAACTAGTCTACTCAGTTCGTGGCTGGAGTAGGTGTTGGTGTTGGTCAGAGGAAGAGTAAGAAGCGAGGAAGAGGAAGAGGGATCTTAAGTCAAGCCCACAGAATATTCTCGTTAGGGTTTTTTGTGGCCGCAATAGAATTTTTTTTCTCTCTATAAAAGCCATGAATCACTAGAAAGAATTTCAATTATTTTCTCGCATCTGCCCCTTATCCCTTTCAGCAAATACCATTTCTTTCACCCTCCTTACCTCAACCTTTCTACTCCACGAGCTTGAACAAGCTCCTTAGGTATAGGACATCGTGGGTTTGGTAGTCTTGTTGTATTGCATATGGTAAGCTATTACCAATTTCATATATCCGCCACAAGTCAGATTCCTTCATCGTGCAATGCTTCTAAGTTGTTCATTCTAAGCTACGCTTTATAGCCTTACATGAATCTCCTTTCCAAATGTTCTTGATAATGCAAGGAAATCACACGAGCCTGCTTCCCAACCTTCGCATATGCCTTACTGATCTCCCGAAATTTCCCCCGGCCCCGGGCTCGGACGCATCATACCAATCCTTCGCATTTCCCACAGGAACCTCTATACCTCCACGCATAAGTCCTTCGTATGCATCCTCCAGGAACTTGTCGAGCGGTATCCCGATCTTCCGATCATCTTTGATACCCGGCTGGTGCGTTGCATCGTGAAGCTCAGCTTTCAAGGCCTGTGAGCACCCCTCATGCACAACTTTCCACACTATAGCCAGCAGGGAAACGTACTCTGAGCACTCGGTGGCAGTATCTCCACAATACGCACCGTGCTCCTTTTCAACCGCTCCCTAAGTACCAATAGGAAATGTTGCAATGCCGCCTTAGTAGCGCAATAATTCGGACACCTGAGGATAGGGACCAGGCCAAGGCCGGATGTCGAGCATATCAGAGCAGCAGCTTCACTCTTTTTCTGCAAGATGGGGAGAAAAGCTGTTGTGAGGTGGATATACGAAAGATAGTACGTCCTGAACTCGGTTTCGATAACAGAGAGGTCGATGGAAGGGGGCTTAGAAAAGTCGAAACCCCGCTGCATGCCGGAGTTAAGGAACATGCGTTCAAGGTCTGGATGAATGGAGATGATGCCGGTGGATATTTAGCATACGATTTGTTGCTTTTGAAGTTCACAGAAGGCTTACTCTGAAACAAATTTGGGAATAGTCAAACCTTGCTACATCAAACTAAACACTAGAAACTTTTCCTTTGCCATGCTTGGAGACAAGTGCATCTAGTTTCTCTTTTCTCCTCCCCACAGCGATGATGCTTGAGCCTTCGTTCACCAGCTTATCAGCGAATGCTTCTCCGATGACAAGAACATTTTTTATATTTGAAAGGCATATTTGTCTGGTAAGGAAAGTTGGATTCTGCTTTAGATGACATTAAAACAATTGGATGGGTATATTACTCGAGGGGTACACAGATACTTGAGGCCTTATAAGTTCTGGAGATTCAACGAAGGCTTACGTGTTCATGGGCCGCCTTATGATTTTTGTAATTCATCATGTCCCCATGCGCTAATTCCAATCAACCACAGGACGGTTAGCTACGATTTTCCGGTCGCCCACATGCCATTGCATTAGGGATGCACGAAAAATAGTCGAGTTCAAATGGTATTTCGGGCATAACGTGGAGATGGTCCCCATAGCAATATAAAAGCGAGAGAAGCGAAAAGGAAACTTGTCTACTCCGTAGCCCACAAAGGAAATGCGCCAATCTCCCATGTAATTGTAGATGGATTCAAATGAACAATCCTAGAAAGAGCAAGACTAGTCTAGAAAACGCTATTGACAATATTCGATCCGATAGTAGCACCCTTAATTGATTTTAGCATTTCTGAGTGGCTTAGGAGGTCGCTGAGCATTGCTAAAAGAGCACTTACTGCGCCAAAGATCGCTGCATTTCCCATTTTCTTTCCGAATTTCCCAAGTTTGCTCGGTTTCCCATCTTCTGGAGCTGATGATCCACCTTGGCTAACATCCAGCGGCATATTCCCATAATTTGTTGCCGGAGTCGGAATATGCTTTTCATCGTCTACCCTGACATAAGAGCGAGGGAAGACGCCTTCTAGGCCAGTGCGCTGGTTTCGACCTTTCCACCAGTCGTTATTGGTATACTCCAGGACCGCGATCCGATCATTCGGAAGTAAAGCAAGATCGCTGGCATCCATAGGGGTGTATGCGTAGAGTGCAGAAGCTGAGGCAAGTGGTGGCGGACCTATTGTAGAAGCATACGCAGGCAGTGGAGGAGACCCTGGAGCTGGCGTTGGGAATTTATGTTTCTCGTTCAGGCTCATATTTGCCAGCTGGTTGACGGGCATTGGAGATGGCGATTCAACCTTTAGCCCGTTATAGATGGAAACGCGAGGAGATGGCGGTTCATCCTTTGCTGTAGAGGCACCACTTCTTATAGGAGCACGAAGAGGAGTTTCGCTTGGAAGAAGTGATAGAATGTGCGACAGTTCCTGTGGTGTGATAACAGACGCATCTGTTAAGTAATCCAGTTCCTGTTACCAGAGGTGAGTAAATACGGACCGGTCACGAGCGGAAGACTGGGACGAACACTCCGGATGGTGCGTAATGACCTGTTGGTCATGGCAACTACAGTTTCTTCCATGTCCGTAATCTGCGAGAAAGAGAGAATGCTGAGGTAGAGGTAAAGACGATCGAGTTATTTATTAGACGGTAAAGGAGTTGCTGCGCCACACTACACGCGCGGCTAAAATATCTCGCGGTATTAATAATGTTCACTCCCTCGATCTGATGACGTCACCAAAGTCAATTAACTAATTCATAATGCTTAGATATTTACTCTTTTTTCGGATCTTTGACAGCATATGCTCTTACCTACTTCTTACAGAAGTGGCTCGCTCAGACTCCCCGCAGAAATACCGTCCGCTGCTTCAACTTCCTGGATAAATACTACCCTATCGTTCGCATGTGTCCTTCTGAACTGGTGAAAAATAATGGCCTTACGCTACATATAAAGCAGCTATCAGCATCTGACAAAAGCGGTAGACTAATGCTGAAATGGAGCATCACTTTAAAATCCACTAGATATTATAGAAAAAACGTGCTTTATAATCCTACCAATTACCTATTTATTCAATCAAATTCATCAAAACAGTTGAGTGATACGAAAAGAAAGGATGTGCTTCTGTTGTGCAAACAAGCTCTTGCGTTATTTCTATTTCCCTACTCAATTGCTTTCTAGCATCAATCTGACGTATTTCATTCTCATTTCCCTTATATTCTCTAGCAATCTTGGCCACACAGCGTCACTTCTTTCCCCTTCTTTCAACTCAAGTGTCACGGTCACTACTTCGAACTTTAGCCGGTATGTTTAGCTCTGACAAGAGCCATAAAGCTTGTGACGAACTTCACCATTCCAATGATGAACGAAATCAATCAGGCACATTTTGCGACAAGGCTGACGATAGCTTTCTTGAAGCTGGGACGTATAAAGACTGCGTGCATTAGCTCCAACCAGTCTCTGTTTACTCTTCCAAGCCTTAGCCTTACCAAGATTTCCTCTGCCCGTGTTGAGGCTTCTCGTTCTGCTATCGACAGGCAAGAAGTTGCAGAGGAATTTATGGACATCTCTAATACTGAAACTCCCTCCACTGGCAAATTTTCAAACGCGACCAGATTAAAGCTTTGGAAACACTCGGCTTCGAGCCTTCTATACCTTGGAGAAGTCCCTCAAATTTCTCCCTCGCACCCGCCGAGATTCCGACAACTACGCAAGTCCAAATAGCTCCTCGGATCAACAGAAGCTCTCTTCAACAGGCGGGTATCTTAAGAAGTTTGAGGATTGTTTGCGAGGAAGTACGAGCCTCTGCTATTCCATCGAATAATTGCGCACGTCAGCCGATAGCAACGGACAACCCACCAGCGGTCAACTAGCTTGGGCTCATGTTTGGACAGCTCACTTGGATATCTTCAGTACTTGGTTAGTAATTAGCTAACACATATATTAACTTGGGAAGACCATTGCTAACAAAGGTATACTATAGGGGTCTTTATATCGCAGCACAAGGGACACTGGAGGGATCATGCAAAGGGTGTGCAATATTTACCCTTTCGAGTGTTGGTCTGCGGTTGAACTGAAAAGAACTGTGACCGGCTTAGATGTGCGAGGTGGGCAAAGAATGCAGTAACCAGATGGTAGAATACTTCAATTCAACCACCTGACGGTAACCTGCGCCCTTTCTGCAGTTGTTTTAGGGATGGATGTGTGGAGACTCTTAAATATCGTTGCGAATAGTAAAAAGATACGGTCCCTGCATGAGACCAATACAGCATGAACCAGAGGGTTGAGATTGATCTCTTTTCGCTTCATGACTTATCCGTAGGCGCGAGATTTGACTACCTGGCGGAGACCTGAGAGTGAGCGAAGGGCGGTTCTCCTATTTTAACATACGAGAGGGAAGTACGCCGCTACAGATAGGATGAGGAGAACGGGGTGTAGCGAGTCAAGAAGCCTCAATTGCACGCATCTTTCTAAGGCGCGATTCTAAGATATAGATGAAAACTTGGCACCGGGAAACTAGATATGTTTCTCAGGTGTAGTAGCGAAGGAAGTCATATACTTAGGAAGTTGAGCCCTCTGTCTTGGTGATCGCTGCGATTGCTTCTCGATTGCGTTACAGAGCCCCTGGGGGGGGGGTTTAAACTGAAAATGAGAACGAAACGAAGCTTTTAGGCGTTTGTGCTGTAGGAGCTATTTACAGTGAAATAACACCTGTCCTGTAGTTGAAGCACCTTCGTGTTAGCCAGTCTCTGTGTCAACTAATCTGTTTAACTTGGTGAATCTTACTTGATAAGAGAATAGTAAAGGATTTAAAGAGGAGGAGGAGGAGGAGTCTAAGCCGCTTCTTCGCTGCTTTTCGAGCACGCCTTGCGTAGAACTTAGCCGGGTTGGGGTTCAGACCGTGGGCTTACTAAAATGAAATCTTGAAGACTTAAGAAAGTGAGCTAAAAGTAGAAGAGGAGGATTAAAAAAAAAAAACGCCTAATTATCTGAGATTCTTAGAAGACCTACATAAAGTTGGAGTTACCGCAGTCAGCTTTTGCGCAGGTGGTTTACTGCAAGGTTGGCTCATGATCTTCCAAGTGCGGATGGATTCTAGGGCAACAACATGTTAGGGCATGGTGTTCCCCTTTTCTCACCCAGCTTCCCAATTTCCAAGAAAATCGCCAGAACTCCTAGCTCTCGTCATACATTGCTCAGTTCTCCACTCACACATTGCTCATCACAACAGTACATACTTACAGTTTTCATATTTCATGAACTTCACGAACTTCACGAACTTCACAAGCGCCAGTCGTTGATCATTCGGTACACGCCCTAGCAATTGCTTTTCCAGTGAGCATGCGTCACATAAGCCACTGAGACGATGTCCGACCAAATCACTGCGAGGGACATGCGGTTTGAATTGAACGAAATCACAAATGATCGCTGGCAAGACGATGTGGCTTTGCATAGTGCAATCGGAAATATACGCCATACACGACTACCAACTCAACGACGCTACCGCGAGGACACTAAAGACGTAGCTTTCGATCCTGTTGATCCAGCAGATACCTTTAACAATGCAATCGATATCACTAGCTCGACCGAAGTAATGTATCGCGATTTTCGCAGTGGTGGCCATGAGGATTTCCTCAGCGAACAACTTCCTCACTTGGATGAAGCGTACGCTGCTGTGCAGAGTCGTAATTATGTGGACACGCAGAGTCTTACCCTATCACTTGCTGCGCGCAATGTCAACCACCATATCGCAGGTAATGCATTTGCAGCAATGGCCCACAGCCAGCTCAGGGGCGGAATTGCACAGAGGATCCACGATATCAATCGTCGCCAAACACGAGAGCGTGCGTTTCGAAGTCTCGTGGGCTCTGTCACAGCACTCCCATTGGCCGTGATTACTAGCGACTCAGCGCGGGCTTCATTCACACCAAATTCTCCGGTTGATCATGAGGCCACTCCTACATTCAATTCTAGCGATACTCCAGCGGCATCAGTAGGATCTCCACGTTCATTGTCGCGTTCAGCATCCCGCTCATCGGCACGTACCTCGGGTAGTGCGACATCCGGCAAGCTTTCCTCTCGAGATCGTCAGCAAGCTCCCGAGATCACAGCAGCGGCAATCCATGATGCATCTTCTGCTTCGCCTGTCTCCAGCGAGTTCTCCCGTCCACATATTCGCCTCCGGGAGCTGACTCGGCTCTCCATGCTTGTGGATCTGGACTCAGTGTCAAAAGGAAATGATGGTAGTATCATCGGACCTCCGGGCGAAGCCCCATTGCGGGCAATGTCACCGAAGCCAATGTCGATTCGCCAACGCCAGGAGATGGTTCGTGCAAAACTAGCGTCGAGTCTGGGACAGAATGGTTCTGGGCCAGCGGGGGAGGTGGAGGGAAATATCGATGAGGATACCGAAGGCAGCAACAAGAGGAAGCAGAAAAAAAAAGGAAGTTGGTGGAGGATGTGCTTTGGAGGGCGGAAAGTGGAGGCGATGATGCAGGATTCGGAGGCAGCTGCGGCAACGGTGTGAAACAAAGGTAAAAGACAATAGCGACCGTAAGGATCAATCGCTAATCGCAACTGCATCTATAGTATACATCAATTTGTCTCATCGTCGTGTTACGGGAGGCTTTGGGGTCCAAGTCTCAGGCTGCCACCGTTCGCTTGGACCACTGCATCTTGACTTCCCAATGACCTCAGTTCTACTTCCGGCCGAACTCATTGAATCCCGCTTTCCCTCTGGCTCGGTAGCCCTAGTATCGCTATCTGGGTCTTTCAGGGCTGCTATTGGTTTGGGTTGGATCGGGTTTTTGAGGAAGCTGGGCTTGTTTGTCCATCTTTCATCCGCTAGCCGGGCAAGTTCCTTTATGTTTTGAAGGCGAAGGACATCTTGCTGTTGTTCGGCGATCGATGGGGGGAAATTGCGGACCTGTCGTAGCCATTGATGCCATTGTGCTATTCTTTCAGTCAGTTTTCCGATTTTCTCATCGAGCAGGGAGCCGGCAGCACGAAACAGAACAAAAGCGCATACGTGAAATTTTGACATCAGAATGATAAATATGGTTTTTATATTTGACTATTCTCCGAAACCGATTCCCGTTGTTATGATCTTTGAATTCCCAAAAGGTGTTTCCTGAGAGATCCATCCCTGAGCTGGTCAGTATGCGATTGCAGAAGTAACATCGTCTCTAGTGCGAAATATCCGAGAAGAAAATCAGATTGTACATACAAAGAGGGCTTTCATGGGATACTTCAAGAAGCACCACAAGTTACCCAGGGAAATGCTGCTCGTAGAGATGTCCCGTATCAAAAATCATGAATATAGATCATCAAATAGAAAAGTCGATGTAATCATAAACTTCTGTACGGAGTAGTGAGCAAAGAACCAACATACCAACTAGAAATTTCCGACGCCACGGCAACCTCAAAGACTTCCACCTCATCCAGAGTGACTTCATGGGGGATTTTGTTACGAAAGACAAGTTCCAAGTCTGATTCTGTCAGATTTGAGAATCCGATGGTCGTCGGTTGAAGCACCAATTTATTGAGCCACAGTGCACGGCCACAGGAGACGTCACTCCACCGATCGTTCCTGTTATTAGCGGAACGAGGAACCAACATTGGCATTACGATTACCACTGTCAGTCGAACCTGCAGTATCACGATATTTTCCAACCACTAGATCCAAGTGGAAATTCATTTCGCCCTCACGAATCAGATCTGTTCCTCATAACTAGACGAGTGATCGCTTTACAATTTAACAAATCCGCGTTGCTAGTCAGATTATTACCCAGAGCTATTGGCATCCGTTCACGCCGTTATGGCTTCTGTATCATCTCTGGATAGGGATTTGCGAAATTTACGGCTATCAAAATATACCCCTCAAGCCTCGAACGAGGTGCGGGAGTGGATCCAAGAGGTGTTGGGAGAATCGCTCCCTGGTGACGATTTGATGGAGGGATTGAAGGATGGAGTTGCTCTTTGCAAGTATGCGTGTGGAAAAATTTTTAAATGCTCTTCCATGTGTTTATTTAACCCCGAAAGGCTTAGTTTCATGGATTCAGGCTTGTTCTAATATCTTTCCTCATCACAGACTTGTCAATCTCGCCCTTCCACCACCGGGCGTGAAGTACAAGCTCTCCGCCATGCCTTTTATTCAAATGGAAAATATTTCCCACTTCCTTCGCGCCATCCAGACATTTCCGCTAAATTTACAACCTCATGACGTGTTTCTCACAGTCGATCTGTATGAAGCGAAAGACCCTGCACAAGTTCTTCAATGTCTAGGTGCATTCAGTCGTGCAGCTAATACACTCGATCCGTTACGCTTCAAACGCACTATTGGACAGAAGCCACGCAATGTTCTCAGTCCTCAAGGCACAGGGACGAGCAATGGTGGCCACGGTGGTGGATCTACCTTGGGGAGGGGCCGGGGGCCTTCAAATGCGAGCCAAGGCAGTTCAACCTTTAATCCTATATCGCGGCCTGCTGCGACAGGTACCTTAACGCCGTCATTGACTGGTGGCTCCAATGCCTCTAGATCTAATGGAGGAGGTACTGCTTCTCCGAGAGGATCGGTGACTAGTTGGAGTAAAAAGAGCGATGAGGGTGCTACTGTGCCTGCCTGGAATATCCATCAATACGGCTACATGGGTGGGGCTAGTCAAGGAAATCAAGGGATTACCTTTGGAGGTAGACGGCAGATCACCACACCCGCTCCTGCTATCCCCAGTTTGACGGAAAAGCAACGTAAAAGACAAGAAGAAGTGGAGATGGAGCGACTTCGAGTTGCTGCAGAGGAGGCAGAATACAGGAGGAGAGTGGAGCGGGAGGCGGAAGAGGAGCGCGCAAGACTCGAGGAAGAGCGAATATGGGAAGAAGAGACACAACGACAACGCGAGAGAGAGAAAAGAGAGGCCGAAGAAGAGAAGCGGCGTTGGGAAGCTGAGGAGAGGAAGTGGAAAGAGGATGAAGAGGTGAGAGTTAGGGAAGAAAAGCAAGCTGAGGCAAGACTAGAGAAAGAAAGGCAACGGAAAAGGGCGGGAAGTGATGCTCGCCTAAAAGGCCAATTCTTGAGCCAATATCAAGTCGAACAAGCTCGCCAATCCCAGAGCGGAAGTGGTGAGCATATGGAACAGATGCAGGAGCGCGAGAGGATTCGTGAACTAGAGCGGGAGCTTGGTAAGGCGAGGGAGCGGGAAAGACAGTATCAACTAGAACGAGAACAGCGAATGCAGGCTGATATCGCGAAAGAGCGGCGGGCCATTGAAGAGTATGATTTGGTAATGCGAGAGAAGGCGGAAGATCAAAAATCCCACTCCATTAGTCGAGGTCGAGCAATAGAACCCTCCCACCATCGGAAGGACAGCGAAGACTCCTGGCAAGGGGATGAGAGAGAGTATCTTCGCCGGGAATGGGGCAAGCATCACTCCGAGCCTTTTGGCACTTCTTCGCCTCATCCTCGTGGTCAAAGCCCAGCCGAAGAGGCTGCTCTCCTACCAGATCGGCCTCTCCCAGACATAGCTCCTGTACGTGTAAAGACGAATAATACAGGTCCTTCGTCTCGACCTCTACCAGATCCAGCGTCCTACGTGTCGCCAAGTAATCGCACCGATCGATTCCTGGCAACAAATCATCCTCCGCTTCAAGAAAAGCCCAAGACACATTTCCCTAGTGAACTGGGCTTTGACTCTGCTGCTGAGCATCATGCTGAGAATTCTCGTCGTGAGGCATCCACGGCGAAGACGAAGGCTGGTGGGTGGGCATCGAAATCTCTCCTTGAACGCGAGATGGAGCGCGAGAGACAGCGACAGCAGGAATGGGAAGAGTCTCAGAAGGTAACACTGGAAGCTGCGCAGAGAGGCATCGGGAAGGGGACTAAAGAGGGAATTGTAGGAGAGGGAGGTGCATGGGATGTGAATCAATATGGATGGACTGGCGGGGACAACCAGAATAGAGGCGGCGTAGCTTTTGGTGGTAGGAGACAGATTATTGGACCCCGGCCTCCTCCGTAGGGATAAAGGGCTTGCTTTTACATGCGGCTACGGTTGGGCGGCAGTCTTCTTATCGTTTTGTAAGAAACTCAGTATTCTCTGTTCTTAGACTTGCTCCGGCATGCGGGTTGAAGTAAAGTATTGTTTGCAGGCGTAGGTTGGTGGAAATTTGGTGGACTGTCTTCACGTGATATGAACATTTCAACTCGCTTGTGATTGGTTCTCCCGATCTTCCACGTTGTCTAAATTCATGCTCGAAGGATCTCCTTAAAACTGCAAAATCAGTTTCGCTCTTTCGTTTTCGTCAGACCTCATACAATCATGATTTCATCAGCGCGATTACAAACAACCTCGCTCCTCTCATCGGTCCTCACACTCGTCCTGCTCTTGACATCCCTGCCTTTCTCTTCCGCGTTGAAGTTCGACCTCCAAGCTCACCCAAAAGGATATCCTCCACGATGTATCAGAAATTTCGTAGCGAGAGATACGCTGGTTGTAGTTACGGCTGTTGTCAGCGGTTATAAAGGGGATGGACAGGTGGTCAATATACACGTGAGTTTACTACCGACTTGATGGCAACGGACGATCTGTGCTGTGTTGGAGTGGCGCTAATGATCATTCTGTCTCAACAGATCAAGGATGCTGTAGGAAATGATTACGGCCGTCCGCGTGACGTTACCGGCGAGTCAAGGATGGCGTTTACATCCCATGCCGATGCGGCTTTCGATGTCTGCTTTGAAAATATTCTTTCTACCTGTATGTTTTCTCTTTGCTTCACCGCATAGAAGGCGCTCTTGGCTGAGACTATAAGAAACACCTTGCTGACCATTTCCCGATTACAGCCCATCCTGTCATGAACCCAATTCGAAACATTGAGCTTGACATCGACATCGGCGCGGACGCCCGCGATTGGTCCGCCATCCAGGCCGCTGAGAAGCTTAAGCCAGTTGAGACTGAGCTGCGCCGCATTGAAGAGCTGGTCGGCGAGATTGTGAGCGAGATGGAGTATCTGCGGTCGCGCGAACAGAAGCTGAGAGATACAAATGAGAGCACTAATGAAAGAGTCAAGTGGTTCGCATATGGAACAATGAGTATGCTGGTCTGCCTGGGGGCGTGGCAGGTCATTTATTTGAGAGCTTATTTTAGGTGAGTTTCGGTTGGGATGAGAGTATCAGTATGCTACTATTTACTAACGTCGGGGCGCACAGATCAAAGCATCTTATTTAGAGCGTTAGGGATTTGCCTTTGATGATTGACGAGGAAGCAGGCGCTTCTTTGTCTATACTGGTCCCCTCACTTTACGGATGTCTACTTTCAGCTCATATATTCTAATCTGTTTTTTTGTTCGGTTTTGATATTATCGTGGGGTGTTAGCATTTGTATGCGGTAGAAATGTACAAACGTCATTATCAAACGCCGTCTCCGTTACTTTGATACCAGGGAGAATATCTCCCTGGTTGGTAAGCTTCAGTTTGGCCAAGGCTGTAGTTTTTACTTGGCTGGTAAATTTAATAACCGAGGCGAAATTCTTAATGATGTCAAAGAGATTATCAAAACCTTCAATTGATATTCAATTGTCGGAATGTCCACTGTGCGAGCTGTATTCCACTATGTTCGGCCATCTCTTCGGCTTAAACGTCCGGTAATAGTGTTGGCGACTCGTTATTTTGTAAGTAATGAGCGTGGGCCCGACACGACACAAAAGCCGAAGCCTATCGATTTCCACCCAGAAAACACGATCCCAATAATAGCTAATGGAGGAGAGTTGGGAGTTGGCGAGATGGACGGCGGGAAATTCAAGATTGAGCCGCTAAGAAGGACTGGTGAAGATGCCGCTACGATGAGGGCTCGGCTTCTATGTATATAAGGCAACATGTTCCAGTATATTAAAAGACTTGCTAACAGTGGGCTAGATCAATCCCGTAAGCGTGGTATCTTGGAATCCGACCTCCTTCTTTCTACCTTCGCCGACGTCTATCTTCCCACCATGACTCTTGAACAACTCCAGCAATACGACCATTTCCTCGATGAGAACGACTGGGACATTTACTACTGGGCGACCCAGGAGCCTGTGCCCACATCACACGAGACTGCTGAGGGAGGATCACCGAAGATATCAAACGCAAGCATACAGGGAATGGAGCCAAAAGATAAACCGTCGCCGAATGCTGGTCATGTGGGCGAGTGGGCACAAACCGTCGGGACGTTTAAGCCAGCGTATCGGCCCGTGCCAGTGCGGTGGAGAGATAGCGAGATCTTAAGCCGGTTAAGGAGGCATGTTATTGAGAGGTCTGTAGGCGGCGTGAGTGAGGGGACGGTAGGTGTAGGAGGTGAAAGTAAGGACGTTAGTGGGGGTGGATTAGGGAGAATGCCCGAGGTTAGAAGTTTTGATTCTTAGCATGAGGCATACGAAGTAATTGGATACGGGATCTCTGTAGAGTAATAGCGTTTTAGACCTGAATCAGAACGCTATCCTATCAAGATGATTATGCCATCTACCATCACACATCTCACTTATGCAACGAACGCCAACTCTCAGTATCAGTGCCTGGACGCAGTGCCTGGACGCATAGTCATCTCGCGGCTATCATAGAGGATTTACATATTCTGTAAGAACAGTCTGACCCCAAGAAAAAGAGCAGATTCAACCCGCAAGGAGGCCCCCAAAGCAAAGCGGAAGACAGACAAAATAGTCAATACAAACTGTTTGCCATGTGTAATCCGAGTGATGTATCCACGCTTGCCGTCTTGTGGTAAATTTATTGCTAAGGTTCTTATCGTTTTTAGATTGCCGATAAATCCCTAAGTCTGGGGAAGGGGATTTTTATCGAGTCGTATGGGGATCTAGAGATTCTCGAAATTTTTCGTTTCGGCCATTGTCTCCAGGCTTAGCACATGGCTCTCTAAGACCATTTTCCAACACTTTTGCTACGATGGGCCTATTGCCTGCCAATCAGCTGGAGGATCTCTGGAATGACCCAGCTCTTTGTTTGTATGGAGGCGCGAAAATTCCATCGTCGCTACTGGGCAACATTCTTTCAACCACCACCAGCCACCACCCACATTGCATTGTCGACTATTACCAGCCGACGATTTTAGAGCTACTGACCTAGTTAGTTCCGGGAGAGCCCGCAAGCTCACCACGAAGATCTGAGCTAATATCTTGAGGTTGGTTCCGTTTGCGATTGCGGAGTGAGATACGGATCCCCGGATGCTGGGATACAGTGCCCAACCACTCCTTGGAATGGATCAGGGATCAGTAGTTTGTTATCGGCATGATGGAATGAACTCCGGCCATCAACACATACGTTCTGGCAGGCCAGAAGAATTTGTTCCAGCCAATTGGACTCCCTTCTGCGTTCAGAGGTCGTGGCTATTATCTGCTTGGCTCCATTATAGGATATTCACCGTCATTTGATTTACTCCACTGAGCTTGGCTTGGGATATAATCATTTTTAATGCATCGTTGACAATCCTTTTATTTGATAGGACTTAATCATCCAGATCGCTAGCCTCTACAGCCGTCGCATGCGGTCTCCTTTGTCCGGGTCTCAACATGGGCTCGATAGATGGGATTTTGGGGGGGGGGGCAAATGTTCTCGATCAGCAAATCAGATTCTGGTGTCTACGGTGAAGAGACATCTTACTAAAGGCCGCTACTTCGGATCCTTTCCCGTTTTGTACGTTGTGGGTGTCTATCGAGCTTTGCTCCAAGATGATAGCGGGTCTTTGAAAAGAGATCCAGCCAAGACAGCAAATGTTTCTTTCCTATACGAGAGATCACAGAATAATACCTCCCACTGCACTTAGTCGTGGTGGCTTTCACGGTTGGCTATGTCATCGGAATGAAGTCTTTGATCCGCATCCGGCGACAGAAACCTCTCGCAATACAGCCTAGTCGAAAATTGTTTAGGGAGCTACGGAAGAACTCTAGCTCTTGGCCATCGAATTTGAACTTACTTGTTGGGATAAATAGTTTTGTGGATGGCGGAGTTGGAATGACATGCATCCCACCTGTGGAATGCAACCTCTCTCTCCCACTCCCGGAATACTACTGTCTGTTCACAGGCAAGCATAGCCAGAATTTGTCCCTATTATTCTTTTAAGACATTGCTGATGCAAACAGCCAGAAAGAGAGCTTTCTGTTCCTGGACATGAATGGCACGTACCTTGCATGGTTGGTTCTACGAGATTTCTTCCTATGCAGGATAAATACCCCTTGAAGGACTCTTTGTTTGTTTGCTTGTTTGTTTGTACTAACATCTCAATCTACCAGTCCGATTGACGTACAGCGGGATTGTTGTTGTGCACCTTCGCAACGTTTCGACGAAAAGAAATCCGAGATTGTACTCATATCGAACACTTGTTCTCACTTTGTCTCAACCCCGGTGCCTCTGTTACTCTTGTTCGCTTTATAGCGTTTAACATAATGGCTTTGCTGCGACTACAAAACAGAGAAATGTCATTCTCTGGAAAAAGCCCCGACGACGAATTCGAGAATCTCTTCGATCAGTATGTGGCCAGCGATATTCTGGAGACAGAAGGTCACTTGGTAGAATCCGATTTATTTGGTGGAGAAAGTTCAGCCTTGCGAGTGAGGTTGACAGGCATAGCTGCAGGTCCAAGTAGTCGGGCGGTGAATGCAAGGAGGCTCGAAACGCAGTCTTGGCACATGGCTCCATTGCAAGTCGCAGCCTTACGGTCGAGCGACTTTCAAGGCGGAAATTTCACATTCTACAAGGAATCTTCGGGAAGGGCAGCCTTTTCTGATGGTGAACTACTCAGCCTCGAAGGTCCGGCCCCTCAAATACACCCCTTCATTCCTCCGTCATCTCCTCCGATATTATCTCCGTCGCTCTTAGAACCATCTTCGACAAAGCGGACTGAGGACCTCGTGGTTTCATCAAGGGATGCTTGTCGCAATCCGACAATCCGAAGAAAGCATAGGAGAAAGAATAGCCGGACATCTCCCACAATGAATCGCATTCCAACATACCAACAGGAGCCAGCACAGCCTTGGCATTCACAACTGAACTCGTCGTCGCCCACGCCGAACCTTCGGGTACCTGCGACGACTCTACCATTTTCACCTCCACCATTACGAAACAGTTTTCCAGGCAGTTTGGCATCAGAGGGAGAGACATTGAATGAGGGTTTTGACCGCAATGGCCAGCGGGTTTCTTCGCGCGATCGACAGTTTCCCGTTCAGTCATCACCGGCGGTGATCGTTCAACACACCCAGAGGCCAGGAATGCCACACAATTCTGTTTCAAGCAACTATACTCTTGGGACAACATACCCATCATCTACGCAAAGCTCTGTTTCGGCCATTAACTCTTTCAATTCGCCGGCCTCCTCTGGTTATTCATTCTCAGCCTCGCCGGGATTTGAGTCAAATCAATCCCAGCCGTGGGTATACCCCACCCAAACAACACCAATTTCTCAGCCTTCTCAGCCCGCGTATCAGAATCTGCGTCTGGATCCACAACAGGCCACCAAGAGCCTTAGGCAATATACACCTCATTCTGGTCAAGACTATGACTCGCCGATGCTGGACGGCTCAGCCTCAATCGCAACCGCTGGCCTTATGATTCATGGTGCAAACCCGCCTTCGCCAGAAGATCATCTCATGACTGGTATGGCTGACGATAATTCGTCTTCCTACTTTTCAGCCTCGGCTGGAGATGCGATTTCACTTCTTTCCCCAGACTTCTCATCGCAAGGCCACAATTTTGACGGTATACTGGCTAAGCAGCCTCATCTCTCAGTTTCCCCAAGTACTCCGCCCTCGCGTTCAATCTCGCGATCACCCGGGCCTAATGGCCATAGCCGTCGAGCCTCAAGGACATCGTTAGGGTCCAGCCGTGTCAGGAAACATAGTGGCGGCGGTAACTACTCCAGCGGGCAGCAGCAGCGCACGCCGTCCAGCGAGCAGCTCCCAAGCCCAAGCCGCGTCAGAAAACATAGCAGCGGGAGCAACTACTCTAACGCGCAGCAACCGCGTTCACCATCGAGCGAGATCGTATTTCAGAATTTGACAGCTAGCGATAGTCAGGTGATCCTGGCTGGCGTGGCTCCGAGCGGGAGCTCCAAGACAAAAGAGAGACGTGAGAAGGAGGCTCGAGAGAAGCGGAGGAAGATTAGCGAAATGGCTCTTGCCGCCGTCATGGCGGCTGGCGGGGATACTGAATTACTTGTACAAGGACTTCTATCGGAAACATGAGCGGGTTTCTCTTTTTGGGTTTTGGGGGCGGTTCTTTGAAGATTTTGAGGGAGTCTGGTTGCCGTTTCGAGCATATAATATTAGTCATTAAAATCTGTCTCTCATGATATCGTGCAGGGTAACAACTGGACTATGAAAGAAAAGAATTCATAATTGTCTCTTCGATCCGGATCCTCGGGTGCGGCTGGACCGTGTGAAAGTAAGGCGGATATGAGAGCCGCTTTTACGGTTGCGCACTTATCGGTATTCTGTATAGCTCGCCCGTTCGGGTAAAGCCTCTCGATTGATTCCCGGCCGCGAGGGTCAACACCATCGATATAAATCTATCGCCATTCCCCACCTCGATTTTCTGGCGCAGCTGAGTATGATGGCAGCAATAAGATGGCGGTGTTCGGTCTCACGGCACTCGACGAGCTAGGATTCGGCCCTGCGGCTAGCTTCCAGGCAGCGGTGGCTCCGTCGTGCTCTGAAGCCGTCGGCCGGCAGGTCATTTAGCAAGGCATCCTCCCTTCGCCTCACGACGAGTCAGATGAATCGCGGAGGAAGGGAATATGCGTTGAGCAGGGCGGTAGGGTGATTTTCGGTGAGACAGGGCGAGACTGGTGGACAATGCAGGAGTCTTCGGGGCAGGCACCAGATGGGGGGGACGTTCGGAGGCGAAGCCAGGAGCGTGGACACGGATGAATGCGCAGGGAGCATAGCTATGTTGGATGACGCGGCCAGAGGGCTTGCGAAAGACGTCTTTCAGCGGCAAGTCTTGGTGCACCAACGCTTCGAGGCTTATATCAATGGGTTCTCCGAGGAGGCAGAGCATGCAGCTTGGAATGGCTTGACCCTGAAGAGACGGGACACGGAGCATGTGCGTGTCGACTTTCAGCTCACCTCGAGCTGTTTCACTCCCAATCCTTTCTTCAATTAGGGCGACACCGGGACCGCCTGCAGGGATCGCAGGATCCTGTGTGTCCTCCCCTGGTTGGCACCGCGTTGGAATGTTCTGCTCCTATGAGACAAGGCAGATGTGCTCCTGACGAACGAAGCTCACCGATACTACTCTTACCCCTCTGGACTCCTCTATCTAGGGATGGCAGAGCTCTTTCAGACTGTGGCAAACCAGGCAGTACATCGGCAATGCGTTGGCAATGAAATCAGAGGATAGTTGGATGGGGGAGATTGTGCAGCGGCGAAGGCAGCGGGGTTACTTTAGCGGGACCGGTGGATCATGCATTAGCTGCAGCCGCCATCTATTGGTTACGTGTGGCAGCAAAGTGCCGAGCGCGAGCTGGCCGACCCTGGTGGAGCATGAGAGGACTGCCTGTCAGCTGCACTCGAACGGCAAGGAAACGAGCAGGAAAAGGAGCTTCCACGAAGATCTGAGGATCCAGTGTCTCAGGGTTCCACTTGGACTGCATCATCGGGCCCTGAATGACGTGGACTTGCCCCTTTTCTCGAAGTACGGCAGACATCGTCTAACGGGTAATGGGATGTCTCAGGCGCAGGATACTCTTACAGCACTGGAATGTGGTGGTCTCGCCATCCTCCAAGGCATCCACGAACCCCGACGCCTTGGCGATATGCCTTCTGATCGTTTACTGAGCAATACGATATGCTACCACGAAGTTACATCCTTTGGCGTTCTGTTGGATGACGCGGCCAGAAGGCTTGTGACTGACGTCTTTCAGCGGCAATTCTTGATGCGTCAACGCTTCAAGGGCTATGTCGATTGGTTCTCGAGGTGGCGGAGCATGCAGCTTGGAGCTGCTTGACCTCGAGGAGACGGGACACGGAGGGTGTGCGTGTCGACTTTCAGCTCGCCTCGAGCTGTTTCAACCCCTAAGGCCTTTCTTCAATTAGGTGACACTAGGACCTCCTGCAAGGGATCACAGGATCCGGTGTGTCCGTATTCTCATCGGTAATCGCAGAACCCAATGGTTATCGGAGCGAAAAGAGAAAAGACGGATGCAACCCCTATTACTGATGGGCTGGTGATCTAGAATTAGGCAACTATTTAGCCGAAGCGCATTAACAGAATTCACCGAAGCTCTCTCGGATGGTGAACTAGAAACCCTGTCGAACGTAATGTCCCCAACCAAAGCTGTTTGTGTCCCACAGGATGGTTGGTAGCGTGGCGCAGCTCAATTGCCAGCATCGACGGTATTTATTATGGAGAGTCTGTTGTTTCCCTAGATCTGGGTTAAACTATCGCTTCGCGTACGGGGAGGGTTTAGCTAGCGGGGTATGATCTCTGACGGCAGTTATAGTGATGTTGACCAGGTCATCTACTACCTGATCGAGCTTTTCTTTAGATTCTATTCTCGCCGGTAATTCCACATTTTCCTGGGTCACCTGTCCCACCTGGCTCCAGTCTGTACGTTCAAACAATGGTCGCGGATAATTTCCTTACAGTTCCATGCGAGATGACCGAGTCCCCGGCATCTGCGGCATCTCTTTCTTTTCATCTCACACTGTTCGATGCTGTCGATGTATCTTTGTCCGAAGAGCATTCCATCTCTTATTGCCTATTCTGCTGCCACTGCACTGTCAAACCATATGCCCAGTGACGCGGAGGCACCGAGGAGCGCATCCTTCTTCTTGAGCCATACTATATCCTCAATTTGGAAGCCTCTGCTTGCTAAATCGTTCTTTTCTGTGATTTTGGAGAGCTCTGTGTCTTGCCATCTATGAATGTGACTTCGTCTGTGGGAGTCCGGTGTACCACCACTCCGAATCGCGGTTTGATTATTCTAGTCCCATTTCCCAGTTCCTGAAGCCATCTTGTGTTATTACGCGCTGTCTCTGCAGACTGTTCGTTTCTGAAACGGATCAAGTATCCTGTTTTAGTTGTCCCAACTCCAGCAACTTGTACTGAGTTGTGCTGTTCTTTTGAAGGGCGTTTTTAATAAGGTTACTGGCCGCGTTTGTTGGTAGATATCGTGTGAGGACGTCGTTTGTTGCTTTGGGAGTCACTGATGTTGTTGATGTACTGATTCGGATACAGCTTGGGTTTTTTTTTCTGAGCGGGAAAGCTTGTAGAGTGGGCTTGGTTGACGCTGGGCCTTTGAGATGTTTCGTTCACCGCCACTGACGCCCATGATGGGCTTGGGGGTTTGAGTTGGTTCAGTAGTGATTTGACTTCTTCTAAGAGAGCCTCATTCTGAGCTACAAGCGTTCGCTGTTCCTGTTTGAGCTCCTCTTGGCTTGCCCCCAATGATTCTATGGCGGTGCTCTGATTCGTTATTGTCTTGAGTTCCGCGATTAGCCAGGCAACTTCCTCCAGCCAGGTGCCTCTGCCTCCTTCCCGGCCGGTGAACTCGAAAGCGCGGGAATGATTTGTGTCTTCGTTGGTTTCTGTGTCTTTGCTGGCTCGCTTGCATGCTGGTATAATCTTGCGTGTCTTGTTTTGTGTTCCTTGCGGGTTGTAGAATTCTATCGTGATGGCTTCGTTTGCCGTCATTCGGGGTAACGCGTTCGCGATGCGGGATGGTCCGATTTGTGTTCCACGTTCAACATTAGCAGGCCAGAGCCCGGGATCCAGGACCTCTAGAATATCGCTCTCTTGCGAAGCTGTTTGGCTCTCTGCGGGCGCCCCAATAGGTTCCTCCATCTCGATCATCCTCTTGATGTTTGATTTTTGATGTTTTTGATGTTTAGATCTGAGGAGCCAAAATCGGCCCCTAATTTAAATAGCAACAGTCAGAAGCGGCTCCCTCCCAAAATAACTCCTTCCAGATGGGGGGCCTGGAGCACGAGGATGGCCGGAGAAGTGCACACCTGAAAAGTGAACACCGGAAAATCGCACACCGGGGAAGTACACACCTGAGAAGTGCACACAGGAGAGGTGCACACCGGAGAAGCGCACAACGGAGAAGCGTACACCAGAGCAGTGTACACCGGAGAAGTGCACATCAGAGAAGCGTAGGAGAAGTATGGTATAGTTCATAAACAACACTTATTAATTACATCCAAATATTGTGTACCTGTGCTGCATGGATTTTGAAATGCATCAAAGACTCCAGCTTAGCTTCACAAAGCGGGTGGGGACATTCTGGACTTTCCACCCAGTCCCACACCTTCAAATGAAGAGACTCTACGTGCTTGATTAAAACATCCTTTCGAGAAAAGTAAAAGGTCCTGGAAGTGGGGCACAAGGTTCCATCACCGAGGCAGAAGAGGCACTGAGTCCCTGGGCACTCTATAGGGAATAAGTCAGGGTCTTTGTCCTCACTCTCTTCGTAGACCTTTTCTGTCGTATTGTTGCATATTAATAACCGACGACGGGGTTGTGGGCGAGGCATACGACGGCCACTGAGGGATATCATACTTCGCATAGTGTCAAGCCGGTTCTGGTAAATCTCCTGCTCGCCACGTCTCTGTTCTGACATAGTAGACTCGCCAATTATGACCGTTCTAGAAAATCAAATATCGGCGTGGTTTCTGTGTACTCTTGCCTGAGCCCCCGTCGTTGTTCATCAATATACCGAGTGCTGGCCATTCTAAAGAACTCCTCCCTCACTTTCTCCTCAATAACGCATTCCACTTTCTTTTTTCTGTTATTAAGTTTTCGAAGCGTGGTCCGATATCTATCGTACAGCTCCGTGGCCTTTGCGTCCTTTATCTTTTCGCCATTTGCTTTCAGACGGCCTGAGATCGATGCGTTGCCTCTCAAGCTCCTGCACCTCAGCATTGAGAGCAATTGCCGACCGATCGACCTGAATTGAAGTTGGAGCTGCAGAGTCCCTGGTTAGGCTCATGTGACCAGCAAGCTTGATCATGGCATCCCTGGAAAGAAAAGCTGACTGGGTATCCAGCTGAATAATATGATTGCGATAATATCGGTCAAAGATGCCTGCTCGCCCATGGCCGATGACATGGCTACGTACGTCGGCACCAGCGATCCCTAGAGCAAAAAAGAACATTAGATTTGTATACTGGAAAAGAGGGGAGGCAGAGCGAGGATAAAGACTGCTAGGGTAAGAGGCTAGGAAGGGACGACAAAGGTTCAATCGTTCATTGAAAATTGGGGATGCTTACCGTCGATAGCTTCCCCACCCCCTCTCCTGTAAGAGTAAAATTGCGTAGGATCTGGAAATCCTGCTGATCGCCCAAGTCTCAAGTTCTGGTTGTAGATTGTAGTGTACTGAACTGCTTTCTCATCTGATGTAACCATTCGTCCAGCTTTAGAGACAGCCCGACGGAAAAGCGGAATTTCCTGCTTCGATTCTTTCCAATGAAGTTGAATACCTTGCAAGTGAGATGGGACTGAGAATGTATACAAGTTCTCAGGGCAGTTGATCCATTCGCTTTCAAAAGCATTATCAGCAAAGGCGAGAGTAAAGACATGCAGAATAACGCAGAAGGCCAGATTATCATCTCGTTCAGAGAAAATAGCTTTATTTCTGACATGAAAAACTATATCAGCGGAGTGTCTTTCCAAGCTGTAAGAGCTCATTTGCTTACGGTAATCCCTTGTTCCTCTTGCCTTTCAGGAGACGCAACCTCACTCTCATCAAGAAAACCTGACGACAAGGATTGTCCGGGTCCCTGATCTTGAACATCTCAATATCCTTATATTTGAGGCAGTCGTTTGTGTCATAGTAGCCCCCACCTTCAACAAGAGTTGACGGACGCGCAATTGTACACGCCATGAAAAGGATAATCAGAGCATGCTGCACTCGTTCCCGTTCGACGGCATAGTAATCCGTGGACAGGACCCAGTGAAGGTGTAGGAGCTGGAGCAAGTCATCTACATTCATAGTGGGCTTGCTCTTCGAAAGCATGCTTAAGTTGTTTTCAGCTTCGAGGACTGAACCGATAAACTGCATAATAATCAGTTTCTGTGTGCAATGAATGAACCACAGGATGTATCCAACTAACCGCCAACATGTCTGAAGCCAATAATAGGTCCAGCTTCTTGTACAACTTCCGTGCATACATCATCCTCCAGAAACGCATCCGTACATAGAAGCTATTCAGCCTCTCTATATCGTGATTATCCAGATACCAATGCATGAATCTGCGGATCTCGACTGTATTTATATTGCGAAGACGACGGAGAGGATCTGGGAGGTTCGGAGCATGCAGTACCTAACAAAAATCACTCCGTTAGTATGATTTATAGCTTTGGAAGGGGAAGGTGCAAGGCATGGGCTTACTCTTTCCACTTCTTCCACATCTGTGCCACATCTTTCTCGGTCGCAGGAGTGATTTCGCGTAGAGCGGGGTTGCAATCTTCGACTCCATAGAGCGACTCATAGTATGCAGCATCTCGACATAACTTCTTTTCAATGTGTGGCTGCGGCCTACGGACTCTTCCCATGATGACGGCCAGCGATGTAACCGATAAAGAAATAACTCCAAAAGAGTAGCTAATAGAGACAAGTGATTTAACTGTAACCAAGTTGACAATACTGCTCGAGGGCTGAGACTACGAAAAGCAAGTAGCAGCCAACAAGGGAGGAGATGGAAAGGATAGTGTAGGATGGCATCGAGTAGGTGGATTTTATGGCTCATATTTATAGATGCCAGTGAAAACGATGATAAGAACCGCTCAGCGTCAGAGAGGGACTGTTCCTGAGAATGAAAAATGGGTGAGGCGTCTACACTCAGCGAAAAGTCCTCCAAAAACGGCGTCAAAACCCTCCATTTCCGGATGCACTTTCGCTCAGACATTGTTTCCTCGGTTTCCTCGTGTCTCCAAGGGTATATGCATGCCTCACGAGGAAGCACACATCTCAGCGAGTAATTGATTGTCCCTTGTATGCGACTGCTGCATAATGTGATCAATTGAAATTCGTTGGCACCCCTGCCGTTGCAATTGCAACTGAAAGGTCGAAATAGTGTAAGAGCCGTGACTGGCATCCTATCCTACGCACAGAGGTACAGAGACACATACAACATCCTACATCCTACACATAGCTCTTTACTAAGTGGTCTTCACGCTGTTACGCAAGCAGAGTCGCAGCAATCATGTCCGCCTACGATGAGCTGGCCGAGAGTGTTCCCCAATTCGAGTCTCGTCAAGCTTTACTCATTCTGGACCTGCAGAACGACTTCTTGTCCATTAATAGCAAGCTTCCGGTCGATTCGCGGTCAGGCTTTGTGCAGAACATCAAGGAACTCGTTCCGGTATTTCGTGATTCTGGAGATGTCATTTGGATTCGATCGGAATTCGAGACCGAAAGACCAGTGAATGATCTTATGGGCGAGGGGGAAACGGTCATCACCGATAGTGAGGTGCTTGAAAAGATAGAGCTGGGTGAAGGGTCGTCGGAAAGGGGAGACCAACCAGCTTTCTCCGCAAGGAACAGGCAAATCGTGCACTCTGCACGCACAATGGAATTGGTCCAAGCAATATCTGCTAGACATCAAGACCACTTTTCTGCGGAGGAGTTTCTTACTGATACTGGAATACCGGACCTCGAAGAAGACAATGAGACTTTCCTGTCTCGTTCAAGCGATGGCAAAACACCAATATGCTGCATGCCCAACACGCCGGGCTCTGAATTCGCAGATGCTATAGCACCTATCATTGAATACTCGAAGGACAGCGTCCTTACCAAGTCCTATTACTCTGCATTTAACTCCACTCCACTCCTACCTTCCCTACGGGGCAATCTTGTCACCGAGCTATTTATTTGTGGAGCCTTGTCCAATATCTCAGTCTATGCTACAGCTCTAGATGCCGCTCGCCACGGCTACTCAATCACAATACTTCAGGACTGCTTAGGTTATCGAAGCGAAGACAGACATAATGAAGCCGTACGGCAGATGACTGAATTGATGGGTGCAGATGTCAGAAACAGCAAGGACTTGATCGAGGAGATTAAAAACGAGCAGAAGGAAGACGCTGCTTCAGCTAAGAAGAGCTCCAGAGTGCCTGTAGGTTCTGCCATGGATAAAGCTGAGTTTGAGCAGCTGCTGGAGGGTTTGACGCTAAATGCTGGGCCGTCCGCGACCGCGAATATAGATCATTTCCCTCCTGCAATGAAGAAAGGACAGACGACTATTGAGATCGGCCAAGCTCGGTCAGCACGAGCGAAGAAAGCAACAGGTTCCCCTCTAAGGCCTTCAGAAAGCCCCAAAGGCGGTTATCAAGGGACAACGATACCTTTTCCACCAATCGAAGTCGATGAAGATGCTGACACGGGGTCTGATGAACTCGAATCAGCCAGATCCTTCGTTCGGGCTGATCGTGCGCGAGGATTAACGAAAGTCGATGCTGAGAGAGAGCGAGCTGCAAAGATTAACGGGGTCGAAAGAAAAATACCAAATAAATTTAGTGGAGAAGAAAATGTCAAGAAGCGCGTCGATCCTGATGGGCTTAAGTCCGATAGATTGCCTACGCCAACTCTCAAGATTCTTGAAGCGGCTTCAGCAGCTTTGGCTAAAGTCGAGTTAGATCCTACGGCGTCTATATCACAATCCAAATCGACTAAATCTGGTTTGACCCCCACCAACGCTGAGACTACAACAGCTCAGATTTTGCGGCCTACCTCAAGCGGGAGGTTATCCCAGACAAAGATACGACCTTCTCCAGTTCCGATATTGGTACCTGGTGATGTAATTGGTGAAGGTGATTCACGACTCGTCTTGGACATCCTACCTTCTGAGTTGAAGGATACGGTATTTGAGAGGCTGAAGAAAGAAGTGCAGTGGAAGACGATGCAACACCGTGGAGGAGAAGTCCCTAGGCTGGTGGCTGTTGAGGGCGAAATAGGCGATAATGGCAGTTTCCCTATCTACCGCCACCCAGCGGATGAATCACCACCGGTTCTTCCATTTTCTCCAATCACCTTAGACATAAAGACGCAGGTTGAAAAGGTGCTAAAGCATCCCATCAACCATGTGCTGATACAGTACTATCGACACGGGCAGGATTACATATCGGAGCACTCAGATAAAACACTGGATATTGTGCGTGGTTCAAGCATCGCGAATGTCAGCATTGGTGCACAAAGGACGATGACACTTAGGACGAAGAGGCCTATGAAAGATTATGGTCCCATTATGTCAGCTGACAATACTGTACCCAGAGGCGGAGAGCCTAATGGAGCAAGCAGCAGTAGCATGACCTATAATTCACCAACACCACCACCAACGGCGATTCCAGCATCGAGACCGGAAATGCAGCCACCTCTCAGCGAGGCTCAGACCCGACATGTGCAGCGGATTCCCATGCCTCACAACTCAATGTTTATTCTTGGACAAACAACGAATATGCGCTGGCTCCACGGCATCCGTCAAGACAAGCGTCCCGCCTCGATAAAGTCAGCTGAGGAAACTGCTTTCAATGGTGAGCGTATATCACTGACCTTCCGACATATTGGTACATTCCTTGACAGGCATTCCGAATGGATCTGGGGCCAGGGTGCAAAGTCAAAGAGCAAAGAGACTGCTGGCAAGGTAACCAACGGCGACACTGAAGAGGCAGATGAAATGATCAAAATATTTGGACGTGAGAACCATGACAGCGAATTTGACTGGGACAAAGGATACGGAACGGGATTTGATATATTGAATATTGTGACGAAATTGCCTAAACTTTTCTCCGTTGATGGTGTGGCCGGTCTAAGGGTTAAACTTTGTTTGGCAGAGAGGGGCATTAAATGGGAATTGGGGACGAGGCCGTTGCCTGCTGACGTCGAGAACACGGGGCCAATAGGAAAGCCATCTGTATACTCACAGCCCAGGTTTGTGGATATCGACCCTGAGAACTCAGAACTGAAGGGCGACCTGGCCATCCTCTCTTATATTGATACCTTCTACGATAACCACGATTCCTCATCTCCGAAAATCACTCGTGCGACGAGAGCGAGAATCCTGACGATGACATATCTCTCAGATGCTCTGCTCGCGGCTTATCGCAGTGTGGCCTCTTCCCCCCCTACTAACACTCGAGAAACAGACCGTACTGTAGCGGTACTCGAACCAGAACTGGATTTGTGGGAAATGGAAATTCACGGTCAATTCATTGCAGGCCCCGTATTCTCGATTGCGGATTGTGCTTTCTGGCCCGTCCTCAGGGATATCAAGCGGAGCTGGTTGGGATGGGACTCCACGCGATGGAAGGGTTTGGAAAAGTATCTGGAAAGAATCGAGGGGAGAGTCGCGGTTAAGGAGGTGTTCATGAGTGGTGAAGAAAGTACGAAAACTGGCGGAGACTAGATAGCACGGTCATTTGTTCTCCTTTTGTGCTTGCATTCAGTTAAAGGGCATTGTGCCGGTGTTGCTTTTGTCTTCTCTTTCATTCTAAATCCACCTGTAGAAGCGAACTGGGCAGCTGTTGTTGTCTCACTAACGGTTCCCATGTGTGAAGAGGTTGCATGTTGTTATTCTTTCTTTGCGTCCGTATTTTTATGGTATTGGGAGATTATCCGAGTAAATGTTTTACTGACGCAGCTGCATACTTCAATTCTATACCAGACTATATATCTCCAAAGATGAGGCTTGGAGGGGGGTTGATCTATCGCCCACGGACGTGTTCGGTTTGCATTCTTGTGGAATTATAACCAAATTGAAACGAAATCCCAGAGAACTTGTCTTGTATGAGTACTTGAACAGGGGACTAAGAAATAGTCTTAGCCGTTCATCTGCTCAGCGTCCTCCCTGGCGTTGTTTTTGGAGTGCGAGAAGCAGTAATGCTCACTTCCCTACTTGCATGTTATATATGAAATCTGTTCCGAAAATCTATCAATCCGTGATTTAACACGCCAACTTCTGTCATATATTCTATAGAGAAGGCCATCTTAAATTTGAAATAGTTTAAGGTTTCTTTTTTTTTTACGATTCTCGAGAAAGATTTCGTGTACACATGGGCGAAGCAAAACTTGCCTGCTTCTGAGTCCATTCAGTCATCCTTCTTCCCCAGCGGCTGCTCTGCTAGGGTTTGAAGCCAGTTGAAACAAGAAAACATCCCCGCCGTCCACCTCCCCCTGACCCTAGCATGCCGTCTATGTCCTCGACATAACGCCCCACGCTCTTATGATGTTGTCGGTGTAACCTGCGAACAGCGTCTGCCCATCTGCGCTCCAAGCCAAGCTGACGCACTCCGGTTCTCTGCTCTTCTTGCCTACGGCGATGAACTCGGGCTTAAGCTCGTCAACCTTGCTCTTCTTTTCGAGATCAAAGATGATGATACTGCTAGCAGTGGCGGCGCAAAGCCAGTAACGATTGGGGGAGAAGACCAGCGCATGAATCTCGTCGCCGGCGTTGAGCGAGTAGAGGTGTTTGCTCTCGTTGAGGTCCCAGAGCATGGTCGTGCCGTCTTTGCCGCCGGAGGCGCATAGGGAACCGTCAGGGGAAATGGTCACAGTGTTGATGTAGCCGGTGTGGCCGATGTGGTCGGTCTGGATACGGCAAGAGGCGAGCTCCCAAACCTGGTGGATTTTCTATCAGCTATCTGGATCATTCAGCGGAAAATTAGAGAAACTTGAGGGTAGAGTATCATCAGGAATTGGTGTTTAGTTGTCTCATAGCCTGGTTTTCCAGGCTCCGAAGTAGCAAATACTTATAATTATGTGTTGCATCATCTGATACTGCTCAACGCTAGGAGTCGAGAATGAATCACCTACCTTGACCAATTTATCCCATCCTGCACTAACAATTACTGGGTTCTGAGGATTCGGGCTGAACCTCACGCAGGATACCCACTCAGTATGGCCCTTATCCGTGATAGTGAACTTGCAGTCTCCAAGGGTATTCCAGAGCTTGATTGTTCTATCGCGGGAGCCGGAGACAATCTGTCGATTATCGGCAGAGAATGAGACTGAAAGTACGTCGTTGGTGTGTCCGACGAAGCGACGAGTGGTGTTACCGGTGGAGAGCTCCCAGAGGCGGAGTGTCTTATCCCATGAGGCAGACAGAGCGTAGGCACCATCCGACGAAATCACCTAGGCAAAGAATCCGTTAGCTAAGGCCCCAAGGTATTCGAGTGAAGGACCCATACGCAGTCAGAAACGATATGCGAGTGACCATGAAGACTCCGCTTTGGATATCCATAAGAAGTCTCATCGCGCGTAAGATTCCAGATGATGAGCGACTTGTCACGACTCCCTGAGAGAAGCATGTTCGGGCTATTCTTTCGTCAACTCTTCCGTTCTCTTCACTTGAAATCACTCATTATTTGTTTGCATACTTCTCCAGGGAAGTCGCCAAGCTAGTAACCCATCCGCTGTGGCCCTCCAGCACACCCGAGAGACTCAATTGCTCTGCCATGTTGGGTGATCAGATGAAGAGTTCGGTTCTGATCATATAATTAGTAATTTCCTTAAAAGTAGAGGGTACTAGCACGCGAGATTAACTAGATATGAATTCTTAAACAGGAAGTACTTACTAAAGAATTGGGATGAATTTCAAGACGTTGTGACAACCAGTGAGGCTCAACCTTACCGACTGAAATTTCGAAACGCACAAGCTAGGGTTTGCCCTAGATAGACGAGAATATGAATGTTTACACGTGACTGTAAGGAATGACCTAGGTTGAAATATTTGAATTTTCAAGTGCAACCTTCGCTCTTCCGTATCGATGCTTTCACTTTAACACGGAGTAGCTTTGTATGATAACTATGTGAAAAACAAGAGGGTTTTTAGTTGCCACAAGCAAAGGGGCTGAGCCAGGACATCTAAAGCAGCGCGTGGATGCTGGGCTAGGCTTTTCTAATTTTGAACGTGCGGCTGAGGTGAAGGCTTCTCCACGCCCTCCATCACTCTCTCATCCCCCCGATTGCTATTGCAAAGGGTCGCTAAGGTTAGACATCTACCCTTCAATTAATTCAGTCTATCTAATTTAAAAAGGTCAAATAGAGAACATGCCCGATGCCGCAGGGACCGCATTCGGGGGAGGTGGGACACCTCCCCCCGGACTAGTCACGACTACTTCTACATCAGGAACGAGCCTTTCTTCATTAAATGCGAACCCCTCTCCAATATCTACGGACCACAAACAACAAAAGCATTCAAGTACCGGTGCTATCGTCGGGGGGGTTGTTGGTGGCTTGGCCGGACTAATCTTGATTGTCCTGGCGACACTCTTTCTATATCGGCGGCGGACATCGAAAAAGAGCAGCAATGTTTACGGGAAGAGTCGACCTCAACTGGAGTATACGACGGCGGGCATCTCGTCTCCTGACACCTACCGAACCCAGCACATTCAGCCACCCAAGGCCCATGAATCTGCATCCACTGGGTTTGCAGAAACAAGCCACGGCTCCGAGCAAGTATCGCAACTTCCTCAGCAACAGCCAAGTTACGCAGAGCAACACAGCACCTCGCATGAAGCTTCTAAGGTTTTATATTCGCCAACTCCAATTCACCCTCAAGCCTCAGCAGCAACGCCGGCATCCCCGATGAGAAACGAACTTGACTCAAGGGAAGTCAATGAAGATGGTGTCAGTGTGCGTTCGCCATCACCAGACATTGAGACAGGTGATCGACTGGGCAACTTTAGTGGACCGACGCCAACCCCAGAGTCCCAGGCTCTCAGGGACCGTGTTCCAAGGTTACCACTTATCTCAAGAACTAGAGGAGACAACGGACCTACTTTTTGAATGCATGTAATTGAAATTTCAGACACTTTTTTTTTCTTCACATGGATACTGTATTTTTTCACTTTCGCACAATCGCTACGTATGAAATACCTTAAGCTATGATAATATATTGGAATAGGAACAAGTCTCAAAGGTGAAGCTTGGTAATTCTGAAGATTGCATTGAGTACACGATACAGCCTTCCATCTGCCATTCACTAGACGAACCTTTCGTCCATAACTTATTGACTCCCAACGATCGTTAAGCCTTGGCAGCAGCTCTCTCGTCTTCTAGTTTCGCATAGAAGTTGTCTCGACGGCGCACAGCAGGTATATGATAGCCTATGAAGCGACAATGAGCATCGAGGCTCAGTTGTAACGGCTATCTCCAGATATGGTGATTTTGTAGTTTACTTACCGTACCTGTTTAAACTAGTTAGCTCTAAACGTTGAGAAAACATCATTTAGGGTTGTACCAGAAGTAATAGCCAAAAGAGACCCCGAGACCTAATTCACGGCGTCAGCTATAGGTTATTCATTCCCAACGATTGTTCATGACGCTGCAGCACTCGGCATCGCTAATTCCCAATCCAACGACATCTAATGAAAGCGCAATGTAAGGACTATCTATATACTGACCGAATGCGACACTAAGGTCAAGAACGAGGCCCCTTCGGAACATCTATGTATGCGCTTGTTAGTCTGACACGGCAAATCTCAAGCAGTCCTAAGAAAGATACTTACACCGACAATCGGTTTAATAGGCATTTTATAGTTTGTCGAAGAGGATTCTGACAAATGAGAGGCTTCTCGAATGTATTGGGGGTTTGAGGTGAAGCGGAAGTTGAAGTTGATGGGATTCTTTGCCGAGCAGAAGAACCAACTCTCTGCCAAGACGCAATCTGGTGTTCACAATCATCCAATCAGAAATACATTTCGCTTCTGTTCTTACTCCGTAACTGCATCATCGGCGCATCCGAACTTCATGCCTGGTAAGGGCGATAATGTTATCATCGTCGCCCCTCAAGAGACCGTCTCCGTTATCGGAATCGAATACGCTGGCCACAAATAAGCGCCGAAAGGCCTCAACTCATCATCATCATCATGTTCACCACCGGCAGCGCCTTCACTCTGGATCGTCGACCAAGCAGCTAAATGAAGATGTCATCCAGTCTCTACTTGAAAGAACTATAGCCCTAGTTTTGTCAGCTGTGGGTTTCGACGGCGTAGATCCCACTGCTTTCCATGCTTTCAGGTCGTGTGTTGAAGAGTGTATGTGTCTATGTTACCTTATTTTCAAAATATAGTTTTCTTATGTGCCATACTACTCAATAGCCAAGCTGACAAAGAGCCACTTAGTCATAATGCACCAGCTTTCTACTCTTTCCATATCAATGATCTCCTGTCGTCGGTCACAACCTATTCCACAAGACTTTGCATTCGCCCTCTCGAAGCAAAAACTCTCTCTCTCATCATTAGAGCCCCACCTCCAATCGCTATTCCCACCCTCGATCTCCCAACCATCCCTACCAACACCACCTCCAGAAGAACCACCTTATTTACCTCTTTCACCAGTCCTCGGTCCTTCTCTCAGCGGCGAATTCGATAAGCAGAAGGCCTCTTACATTCCGATCCATTTCCCTTCTTTTCCAAGCAAGCACACCTACAAGGCCACCCCAGAGTTCACAGAACGGGAGAGGGATCCTCGGAAGGTACGAGAACGCGCAACCGAGGAGGCTAGGCTGGGAGAGGAGGCCCTACAGAGACTCCTTGGAGCAGCAAGCAGTGGCAGCTATGGCGCTGGTGGAAGTACGGGCCTCCGAAGCACAAAACGCAAGCAAAGGGACAGAATGTGGGAACAGACTGTAGAGGCTCTTATAAAAGGGGTCGGAGTCTCCAGTATTTCAAGCGGAGATACGGTACTTGGAGCTTCTGAAGTTTCTGTGGGGGATAAGGGATTGAATGCTGTGCTCTCGCTGGAATTAGGTGTCGTGGTGAATTCGGAGAGAGAGTATTGGAGAAGGAGCGCTGTTACAACACAAGATGGATTACGAAGGCGACAGAAGGGCACTGTCGTTATGGGAAACGGCGACGTCCTCATGAGCAGTACAAGTATAGACGCTGTCTCTGCTCCGTGATATCCTTTTGGGTTTTTAGCTGGCGCACTGGTGGGCGGATTTAGATTGCATTAATCTTTGGAGTTTAGGGTGGGGTGAAGACACCTATGTATACCTAGCAATTGGCAATTAGTCGATTCTGTGAAATGGCCTAGTAATTTAACGTGAGAGATCTCATGGTTGAAATACTCCGTCTGGAGACCAGTCATCAGAATAAGCCTAAAATAGAGTACAGGGAGATATCCCGCCAATTTATGCTTCCTTCAGATCCGCTTTTCCCCCGCCCAATTCGTAGTCTCAACAAGAAACTTATTTTTGCATCTGTTTTGCATTGCAAGCCATCAACATCGGAAAAGCGTGTCAAAAGAATTGCAGCCGACAAACTTACCTCCGAAATAGCCTCACAACCGGCTCACACTTGACAATTTCGCCATCCAAGTAACAGTTATACTGGACCATCTCCAACGGCTTACACTTCTCAAGCCGAACATTTTGTTTACGCCGCCGATTATGTGTCGTGATCTGCACTCGAGTGGGTAGTTCGGAGGAGGGAAACATCTCGATCGGCGGTGCCATTGGAAGCTGTGTGGCTGGAGGATTCGCACTTTTGTGGGTGTAGTGGGGAGGGATGCGATGAGTAGTTGAGGGTCTGGATTGGAGACGCTGAGAAAGATGAGTGCGGAGGCGCTGGGGAATAGGTTGTTGGGCGAGGTGAAGGAGGAGGGGTTGGATGAGGTTCGCGATATGAGCAAAAACACTATGAAAGACGATTTATGCTAACATATACAATTTAGCTATTGCATTCCTTTCGTCAACTCCATGAGCGCCGTCGATCATCTCATCTACATATCCCGTCTCTGGACCGCCTGCTCAATATATTCCTTCATTCATCCCCATCTCAGCAACGACCTTCAGAGCAATATCACACAGGCACGCAATACAATGCAGCGGATACGCACTCATCCCTAATTAAACCCAAACCAGTGGTCATCGAGATCACAGGCACATCACCATATTCGGGAAAGACACATCTACTATACTATATCACGGCGATCACGACCCTACCCTCTACAGTGAACGGCGTATTCCTCAATGGCAAAGGGGGAGCTGTCGTTGTCCTCGACACAGATGAGCGCTTCGATGTGGCCAGGCTCAAACAGGTCATGAAGCATTATATCAGCATGCGATGCCTGGATGTCGGCGGGCTACTTGAGTATGATATGGGTCTGGAAGATATGATACGCAATGCATTATTACACGTACACATATACCGTCCGCACTCATCGGAATCCCTTGTCTCCACCATAGAGACCATCCCATCATATCTCCTCAACAGCACGGGGGAGCACTTTTCCAGCGGCCGAGTACTGGAAGCCGTGCTACTTGATAGCGCCAGTGCGTTTGTATATCAAGACCGCGCGGAAAGCGACGCTGGGAATATCAGCTGCGATTCGAGTTATAAGCCCGGAAGCGCATTCGGGAAGAGGTACCATGATATCGCGAAGGGCCTACGAGCACTGCAACAGACCTTCGGTTGTGTCATTATAGCTACAGCGTGGGGCCTCTCGCCCCTACAGCCCGAAAAGCAGCAGTTCCATACCAACAAAAAGCCAGGTCCACCATCGTTCCGTCCACACCTACCACCTGTGTGGACTTCGTTCTGCACACTCCGCCTAATCGTCGACCGGGATAAGGTAGAGAAATTCGGGCCAGACATGAGCGTCGAGGAAGCCCTGAGAGATGCAGCCGCTCGACAGGAAGTAGCTGATCGAGGGGGTTTCTCGGGCTGGGTGGATCAGGGGTGGGGGAGTGGTGAGTGGAGTGAGAGGATTTGGGAGGGCTTGAGGAGGGTCAAGGGGAGTGGGTTCTTTTGGTTTCGGATTACGGAGGAGGGCGTAGAGGTGGAGGATTAAGGGGCTGTATTGGGAGCTTAATGGCGTTTAGGCCGGACAGGTTGGGTCGGTTACCGAAAGCTCTACGACTATTTCATTGCATGCATAAACGACCTCTTTTTTCCAACCATTTACACGTACATAAAGAATAATTCACACAACTCTTTCGCAATCAGCAACCCTCGTCATTCCGCGCCTTCTACACCGAGTGGTTCTAAGATGCTCTAAGTAGTTGCTACAGACGAGGATTAGATGCCTGTCCTGCAGAAGTGAACACAATGACAAATTTGTGAGGGTTGAGGTATTCCGGATGCTGTTCTTCTCTTACGAGAGTGCCTTCAGACGGATTGCTTTTTGCAGTGGAGATGTTGCTTTACGGCGACGAAGGATTACTGCTGGTAATACTATGGAGGAAGCAATATCTATAGTCATGGGCGGGATACCCGCCGGGCGGCCTTTATGCAACAATGTATCGTAATGATTGGCAGGCTTGTGCAATTAATAATAATAATAGATCCGTCCGAGTATTATCAGTTGCTTTAGCAGATGGAGGTTATTTGCGCGCATATTCCGGTGCTCAGTTACTCTTTTAGCTCAAATGCAAGTGTCAGGTTTAAGTACATACATACTAAGAATGCCACATTCCATTACCACAACAAATATACAATCTCAGAGATCGGCTTTCCGCAATGAACTCTCCTCCAGCAAACTAACAGGCACATCAACCCACTTATCCCTGATATAATCCGCAAACCCTTTCCCCAAAGGATCCAACAACCTCGAGCTACTCACACCTCTACCCAAGATCCCATAAACTACAAAATGCACTGAGAATATCTTAGGGAACTCCACCCGCTCAAGGAAATACTCGTCTTTCCAGTCCTTGCCCACCAGTTCCTGCATCTTGGCTCGAGTCATGAACGATCGGAGCCATTCCCATGCCGCCTCGCTGTGCACGAAGATGCCGAAATTAAGGTTTGGGCCTTTGTCTCCAGATCTTGCGAGTGCGATGGCGCCTAGGGGGACGCATTTCGTGGGTCCAAAATCAGTCAGGGGGCGCGGGGATACGGTTTCATAGTTCTGGCGCTTTCCTAGTGGTTCGTATTTTGGGGGGTGGCCTGCCAACTCGGTGATCTCAATGGATCCGTCTGGTAAGAGTATGTTGATGGATTCCTCTAGGTCGTCCTGGGGGAATAGTGCCGGGTAGAATGCTAGATAAGGGGTCGGGATGGCCGTCCTGAAATCTATGGCACAGCCGAGCCCTGCGATGTTGGTAAGTATGTGCTCCTAATAATACCTTCCATTAAGGGCTTATACGCACCTGAGAAGTGTTGCATAGAATACTCTATAAAGGTCCGGAGCGGCATCTCGCAAATACGAGGGTCATCGGCTTGTGTGAAGATCCGGAGATAAGTTGTACTTCTCAGTTGGCTAGACGGATTCGGCTCCGGTGTGCCTACCCTTTATCCCCATTCGGGTGAGCTGTGAATGAGACTGGAAAGCGTACTTGCGGGGAGGGGGAAGGAAGGAAATTGAGGGAAAATAGACTTACACTTGAAAGTCAAGAACGTCAAATTTATCGAGCAACCCTGCCTTATTCAAGCCGTAGCGTACATGCTTCTCTTGAAGCTCCCATTTCTTGTCGGTGCCGTAGCCTGTGGCATTGACTAGTGCCTGGGACTGGTATCCAGCCTTATAAAAGATTGCGAGTTTCGTTGTTGGCGGTGGAGGCCGCCCAATTATCCCTGAAACCTTGACCCTAAGCCGATAGCATTAGCTAATACGTAGAATTGGTGAGATAAATCACTAGTGCTTGCTCTTCGACATACCGATCCACATCGACTTGTTCGATTTGAACGTCGTGCAAATTTGCCTTGACATCGCTGTGGAGATAGACGTCTCCTTGCAGTTCATACAAAAATTGACACTTGACAGTGTCAACATTCACTATCCCTCTGGTGTCAGGATGTTTGGTGATAATGCAAGTGCCATCGCGTTCAATCTCTGCGATTGGAAATCCAACGTCAACTAGGGAATCCAAGTCGTAATCTGTGAACCCTGCAAAATTCCCTCCAGTTACGTATGCGGAGCATTCGATCAAGTGCCCCGCAATAAAGGCCCCAGCCAGTTGGTCGTAGTCGGTTTCGGACCATGAATACCACCACCAGGCCGCCCCGATCACAGGTGATGCATCCGCAACGCGGCCGCAGATGATGATGTCCGCGCCTAGCTCCAGTCCTCTGGCAATTGCTCGCGCTCCAAGATAGGCATTAGCTGATACCACGGGCTTCAATTCAGTGTCAAGAAGCGCGTTCGTGAGCTTGGGTAAACAAACTTGCTCATTATCAGAGTCGAGATGCTTCAGTAGTTGTCCGTTTTCTGAAAGATTGGATCTCACGTAGGGGAGAAGATCGTCTCCATCGACGAAGGCCACTTTCAAGGAGTAACCATATTCCTGGACCTTTGATGAACAATACAAATGTAAGCTCTACCCTGCAGAGCCCAGCCCCAACTAGTCTTCTGACGTACCAGTGCTAAGGTCTTTGACGCTAGGCCCTTCGGATTCAGGCCTCCGCCGTTGATGACGACTTTGATATGCTTTCGTGCAATCACGTCGATGCTTCCCTTTAGGCCATCCCATGCCGTAGGTTCAAACCCCTCGTGCTTGCCAGCAGCGTAAGCTTCCGCATTCTCCGCTAGATTCACCTCTGCTCCAACAGTAAGCAAGTTGTCATAAACATCCGAGGCCAGTCTAACTAGCCTGCTAGATAGTCCCCAGTAATAAAGTCTACATCTCCTAGCTCCCCTTGACGGCGCATCTGATATCCAGGGTCGCCTTGCTACAAGTAAGCATTTTTCCTGGAAATCTTCGTCCAGGCACTTGACAAACCTCGTGATCCTGAGCAATTCGCAATTCGAACTGGCCTTTGGCCTCGTGGCTCTTGCGAATGGCCATTTGAATGGCCATTTGAATGGCCATTTGTTGTCATTGTTGCCTAAAACGACGCTTTGGGATACAAGAGGAATGCTCCAACCTAAGCACTCAGAGGCCATTTTAAAAATGGGAGCATCGACTGACATATGGGCTGTATTAGTAGCGCTCGCCATAAATCAGCATTCAATTAGTGTTCGATCAGCATCGCCGGTTCACAGCCCCCATCCTGGCGGGTACTTTCGGGGCCAATATTGGTTATGAAGAAATTTCTGACTCCAGCAGGTTAGTAAGCCTCCGCCCCGCTGCAGATAGCGAGGCAGCATATTCACCTTCGATACGCAGCATATTCCAACCACGGACTACGTAGAGAGTTGCCCAGCACTACGCCTAACTACGAGTAGCCATAGCGTCCCGCAATGTCTGGGAACTTGCATGATGAAGTTTCTTACAGCATTCCACACGAAACAGATAAACTATTCAGAGAAGGAGTGCTCGGGAATGCCTTGATTTCCAAAGATTTGCCCCCAGAGACCGAAGAATGCAGCAAATCGATCAAGTTCGAAGGCTCCGCGGATCCAAGCATACCGATCAATTGGCGGTTTGCTGAAAGTGTATCAGCCCTAAAGGGCTTTGAGGGAGCTCTTGTCAATGTTCTCCTAAAACGGAAATATGGACTGGAGCCTCAGGAGATTGTCATCAATACGTGTGGATCCTTAATTACTTACAAAACCGTGGAATGGCGTTACTGTAAGCTGACGAAATTACCAGAGATCATGCCCAGCTGTTCATCATGTCTTCACTTCTGTGGAACATTGATCCGAATGGAGAAGCCGTTACAGCAGCTTCTATATTAAAGGGGAAGATAGGCAAGATATCGGAGTACTTTCCTAGCTGGGATAAACATCGTTCGTATGCATCATTCCACCGCCAATCAGCTACGAATATTTACAAGACCAAAGACGGGAGGTATTTCCATCTGCATGGTAAGTGGTCAGCTGGGACCTTTTTTCCCCCAGCAGGCTCATGCAAGTAGGCAGTATGAACCCTGACCCAACTCTTGAGAGCATTGGTCTTCCCCATGACATAGACGCTGGGTCCGTTGAAGAGTCATGGAAACCATTTGTGGAGAAGTTGTCCCAGATAGATGCAAAGGAGATGCAATCTATTGCCTCAGACGTCTACCGTCAAGCCGGTACCATCTGCTGGACCATGGACGAGTACCGACAAAGCGAGCATGGAAATGCCAACGCGCATGTCGGTCTGTACGAAATTCATGCTCACCCAAACAGCAACCAAAAGGCTAGCTGGTGGCCAGATATTCCACAAACTTCGGCACAAAGACCCCTAGCAGGTCTGAAAGTAGTCGACCTAACCAGAGTAATTGCCGGGCCCGCCGTGACCCGCGGTCTGGCGGAACTAGGGGCCAGTGTCATGAGGATAATTGCCCCCCACCTGACTGACCTTTCGTCCCTGCATATCGACATGAACTGGGGAAAATGGAATGCTTTGCTAGACTTTCGAAAAGAAGAAGATCGGGAGAAGATGCGTGCATTAATTCTGGAAGCAGATGTCGTCGTGAACGGATATCGACCAGGGGTCCTAGACAAATATGGGTTTGGGCAAGAAGGGGTTCTGGACCTTTGCAAGAGCAGGGGTCATGGGATTATTTATGCTCGTGAGAATTGCTATGGCTGGAACGGTCCGTGGGCATATAGGAGTGGCTGGCAACAGATTAGCGATGCGGTAAGGATACATCGCTCAAAGCACTTGTTTCACGGCTGATAATTAACCCTTGAATAGTGCTGCGGTGTTTCAATGGAGTTTGGGAGAGCTATGGGCAATGACGAGCCAGTAACACCTGTGTTCCCTAACTCTGACTATTGGTAATCCGTCTCCCTAACATAATGCCTTTAAACGTAATACAAAGGCTAACTAATCAAGCACTGGCATTGCTGGCACTGTTGGCGTTATCGATGCTCTGCTTCGACGCGCCAAAGATGGAGGCTCCTACACCGTTGACGTAAGTCGTCTCTCCCCCCTCCTCAAACTCCTCCAACTGCTACTAACAGCCCCCGCCGACGTAGATTGCTTTGAACTACTACTCTCAATGGCTCATCAACACAGTTGGTGTCTACCCGCCCACGACCTGGTCAACCCTCTGGTCTGCCCATGGCCGGAATGTCTTCCGCCACTACCACGGCATGGCGTACACACTCCCCCTGTTCATGGCTACTCTACACCATCACAGCGCGTCCAAGCTATTCCGCCCGGAATTCTTCGAGATTCGCCCCTGTGGGCCTATCGAGAAAGATATTAAAACCGTGAAGCCAGTGTTGAGGTTTCCGCAGGGGGTTGTCAAACCGGGGTATAATGTCGGGACTAGGACGAATGGTGTGGATCAGCCCAGGTGGCCGGAGGATTTAATGGTGGAGACTGTGAAGTAGTATGGCTGGCATTGATGTTATCTATTCATGATGGCATCGTCTACTTCCTACCGCTATCGAATGAGGAAGTCAGAATTAGCGACGCGGAAATTGGATGTTTGGCTTCATATCCTTGGGACGGAAGCGGCAAGGCTACTCCAAAAATGAAAAAGCGTCACGATTCACACGCATCCACCCATGACGTTTTGAAAGAAAAAGAAAATACACAGGAGGCCCTGCGCTATCTGCCCTCCTAAGCACCAAGAAATAACCCGTTGCATCACAGACTCCCATGATCCTTCCGTTCTCGATTCCCGAAACACAAAAACAAGTCATCTCCCGGACAAAAGTTCCCCGAGCCCACCACAGTCAGATTCCCCTGACATTTTCCCAGCCAGCACCTAGACATCCGGCTAACATCCGGCTATCTCGGCATGAGGGTACCTATTGAAAAGTCGCTTCATTTTTTTGGGGGGGGGGAGTGAGTGTGTGTGGGATATTGTTGTGTCAGCTTAATACCGGGGGTAAGCCCGCTTATCGTGTGGCGGCGCTGGGTTGTGATGTGATATCGTTTGGTTGGTGAGTAATCATGACTGATGCGGGAGTTGGACGGACGTTGCCTAGTATGTATGTAACATGTGTACATACACACACAACTATGTACGGGGGGTGGTGTAGGAAGAAAATATATATATATTTTATTTATTTTTATTTTAATATTTCTATCTTGTGGTTAGGGGGGGTGAGGTTTTTTTTCTTTTCTTTTCTTTCTTGGTGTTTGGGTTTAGATGGATGGGGGAGCGGTGGAAGTGTGATGGTGGTAGAGGAAGGTATGCGGGGTTTTTGTTGATTAGGAGGTCTGGAATGAAAGGGGGAGTTGGTCATGCTATTCGTAGTGTTGGAAAGCATGTATGCGTATATGGTCACCATGGAGACAGAGAGATAGTAAGAAGGACCACTTCCATGTCGTTTTTGTGCTGGCAGAGAAAATTCATCATGATACCGTAAACATGGCATCCTCCCGCCAGGAACAGATCTGCCTTTTTACGTTCTGAGTGGTAATTAGGTGTGTTTCTCCAGAGGTCGTCGTCGCGTTACTAACGGCCGGCTTAGTGGAGAAGCAGCGGTCAATCTGTTACCCATAACTCCATGCATTGACAAGGGGGAACCACTTCAAACATGTGTACCCGTCCACGCGCCATGAAAAGCACCTCAGCCCCAGAGCAGATTCCAGCCCCGTAATGCTTCAGGAAAAAAAAAAAAAAAAAAAAATTCCCCTCTTCTTCATTTCTTGACCGTGACGCGAGAGTTTCTTGTCTTTGGGGTCGAGGATATTGGTCAGATCGGTGTGAAGGAATGAAGACTTTTCGATATTTTTGGCAACAGAGATATCTCTCCTCCCTTGGGCGTGACTCCGGGGTTGTCGAAATTATGAAGTCGACTTTGGGGGAGAAGTCGAGCATGACTATCCCGGAGACTTGCAGCTCGAATTGGTAATCTCGTGGGATGTGTGGAAGCATTCTATGTTGTGCGACTGGGATATTATCCCGGATGGCGGATTCAGGGAGAGTCAGCAAAAAATTATTCAGTCTCGATCCACTCAGATCATCTTTGTTCTCCAATTATCTGTGATGCCCGAGGGAACTTGGTAATTGAATATGCCAATCAATCGTGGCTATCTCCCATGTCTGTGACTATACCCCCACCCAGCACCCAACAGAAAGGCAGTCGTGACCCCTTCATTGGCTGACAATCTATCCGACGGATAGCAACCCGGTGCTCCAGGTTGGGCTTCAACATCGCGTGGTGGCTAACATCCCCGAGACCTATTGATTGAGGGATATTACCATGCGCAGGATTGCTTGGCAGTTGCTTGCTGCCGCGGTGAATTGAGCAACGAGAAAGCAAATGTTTGACATGATTGGTAGTATTTGAAGGAATTTCTTTAGTAACAACATCATGCTCCCGATTGTTAATGCCTGTTAAAACTGTCGTCTAAATTGGAGAAATCTGTGGGGCAGTCGTGTAAGGCTCTCTCGAGTCGACTTCAAGTTTCGGCTGCTGGGAGACGGACTGCTCTTCCTTCTTTGACGCTGGAGAAGATCCCCCTGACGGTCCACCCGTGATCGTCGCAGGAGGGATCTTAACGTACACGGGGCTAGAATGAGGAGGTTCCGTTCCAGCGGATGGGCGGATTATATGACGACTTCTCCCTCACCACTATCCTATTCAGGTGCCATATTTCTCAATATCAACCCAGGACAACCACAAGCCGGGAAACTACCGTAACCATTTTATCAATCACTCCTCTCCGCCTTCAGATCAGTTCCTCGAGATCTGTCATAGTGTGCCAACAATCTCGCAGACTTGTCTTTCTCCCAATATCCGTGACTTCGCCAACCAAATGGAGTCGTTGTGGATATCCTCCTTTGGCGAGGTCCAGAGCGGAGCAGCGGTCCTGTTCGACGTCATCGCTGTAGCATCTTCTCGTAAGAGCCATCGAATATCTTTAATTGGGAGTACATAATTAGCCGCTAGGTACACATCAATTGAGTGCAGGACAGCAATTCATGTAGCTACGAACCTGCTTCATCCTCCCGAGTTCCCAAGACGTTCCATGAACCAGCCTCCCGGCCTTTGGCTATGGCGGATGATATCTACAGCCCCCCAAGGGAATAGATAACCCGTGTTTGATCTCGTGCGGTTCGACCATGGGTATGCCGAGGCGGAGTTTCGGAGGCGGAGTTTTCGAAGCGGCGGGACGGGGATCGTCAGCTCTTGGCACCTGGAGGGGACGCTGATTCTTTCTCCTGTGGTACTTTGTACTTCACTGCACAAAAATCCCCGTCTTCAAGCTCCATTCCCCTGTCTCTCTACCATGTATAATTTCACTTGAATTATTATCTAAGATAGTCGTCATTACAATCCACAATCACTAAAGTTGTTTCTTTAAAATTTCCAGCAAAAGCATCGTCGCCATTCATGAATACACATACTCGAATCCAAAGTGAATAAAGGGAAGGTGGAATTACTAAGACAACCCCGGTTGAAGATGAACGTGATGTATATTGCTCCATGAAATCAGGGAGGAAAGAAATAAAATGGTCTCTTCGGTAACCCCAGCTCATTGCTGACGTGAAAATGATTGATCATGGAAACCTCAATGTGGCCCTGACACCACGTCATACTTGACGTTGATAGCTCGTGTCATAGTTCGGAGGATAGTTCGGAGGGTAATTTTGAGGGTAGTTAGGAACGCCAGTCTGTGGGTTCCACGGCTGCGAAACCGGCACAATATCCGGTTTCTGTTCGGCTTGTTGACGGACAGCTTGATACTGGGGAAACCAGTCGCTTTGCGTGGCGATCATGACAAGTCCTGCGTAAATGAGCACAGTGGGGATGCTGAAGAAAATGACAGCGGCGACGTCGCCGGCGGCGGTTTTGTTGTGTTGGAGGAGGCTGAAGTCGATGGAAAAGACGACAGATATTAGACTCCGGAGGACTAGTAACGGTGCGACGAGGATGAGGAGGAATTTTGAGATCTGTTTGTGAATTTGAATTAGCGTGATGACTACAATTCATAGATTAGCAATCATAGGGGAACATACTTTACTAGGCATCTTCAGTTTCCGAGCTCCATTGGCAATCATAATCGCGCAGATCAAGACATCAATTGACGCAAGGAAATATATGATGTTAAAAGCCGCATTGACTTTCCAATACCTGCCCAACCAGAGAAGGGCGGTAGCAGTTGTAGTGCCGATGGGTGCGGAGAGGAAGTTGTAATAGTAGAGCAAATCCACTATAACGTCGGCAATCCACAAGATCGCCAGAACGCCTAGAAATATGTAGTGGAAGAGCTGCCAGGCGCGGAAGCTTTTGGCATTTTCCCAGATGCACTCGAAACGGTTCTGGATGATGTCGTAGATGACGAAGAGGACGATCACGGCACTCTTGAGTAAGAACCATTCTGTGAAGATGTAGATGATTACATATGAGTCCGGCACTGTCACCTCGAAATACTTCAGGAAGCGGTCGGCTATGTCAAGGCCGAAATATCTAAGAATGAGCAATGTCAGCGCATCCACACATTTATTCCTTCTGCCGGCGTATCGCAGAGGAGATAAACTAACAAGATAATCGACATGATAGCAGCGGGTAATCCAAACCACCTAAACACCCTCCGTCCACTCGCCTTGACCACATACGACCAAGCACCAACCACCAGCAGACCCAACAGGCACAGACATGCGATCGCAAGCGCAACAACCACAACAGCACTCTTGCCGTAACCGGTGGATAGCTTCACCTCCTGGCTCCAGTTGGTAGGCGGGCCTGCAGCTCCGCCGCTTCCACCGCTACCTCCTCGATGAGATCCTCTCGGTGCCATTGATCGCTGCTCTGATGTCGAAATCGGTGACTTTCAGACAGAAAGGGTATGAACAAAGGCGAAGTGAAGTGGATAGAAGGGAAAAGGGGAGAAGGATACACCGGAGCCATATTTGTAGCAGTGTGGCAGTGAATAAGACGGCATTCCTTCCCACCGAGTTAGCGTGAAAGCACACGGATAGTCGCCTGATGCATTAGTGGCATCAATCAACACAGAGTTCACTAGTGTTGTCCACTACAATGACTCAAGCCTTACTCCTCACGTAAAATCGCGTCTCAGCAGCGAGTCGCGTAGAAGAAACCCAACTGAGAACCAGTGGCGGCATCTCCGGTAATTCCTGCTCGCTGTTGTTTCTCTTTCCAAGATCACGTGTTTGTGACCTTCACAATTTTAAGGTTCTGCTAACCTCTCTTGGCCGAAGCTGAGCTCTGGTGGCTCCATGTGTGTAGGATAAGTATAATCATTGAAGTTGAACTAGACGTTTTGTGGCAAAGCCCTAAGGCTAGGCTAGGAGTGGAAGGCTTAGCGGTGGCCAAGCTTTTTCTTTTCTGTTATCGAGAGAAACCCCACGAGGCGACTCCTGAACAGATCCTCCGTAGATCCTCCAACTAAACACCGTACACACGTCATGGCTATAGTACAGAATATTAAAACAAACGCATAGAGCACATCTTGGACCTCCCAATTTTCCTTTTCGCACAGAAACGCCCCGAGTCTATATCCACCGTACTAGGCAGAAGTCTCACATCCCTACAACGCCTTCGAAAGTGCTATGACAACATCTCGTTCGGGTAAGGAAGAAGGTAAAACCCTAATTCCCATTCGTTGCCAACATCGGTAGCTCCTGATACGCATCATCGCACAACTGGTCAAGGCCCTGCATCTGCCCATCTTCAAGATAGCGCATGATCGCCTCTTCCGTGTCGAGATCCCACGAATTCTGAGGCGGTGATTTCCTGGAGTAGACGTCTCGAGCGACGGCCTTAACCTGTTGTAACACCGTGCTTGCGACCGGCCACACCTCTCGGAGTGCTTTCAGAGCTCCTACGGAAAGTCGAACACGCTCCTTCGCAAGTCGAGAATCGTCGTTGGTCATGAGGAAAGAACAGGAGGATAGATGGACGATGGACGCCACGGTGACGGCACATATGAAGAACGGGGTATGTCTGATAAGCGGCGTCGGGAGCGTAACGAGTCGCGCGATATCGTCTGCAGCGCCGATTGTCTTTGCCGTGTGGAACCCATCTACCTTGGTGGTAAGAGCGAATTGTCTCGGGGGAGTGCAGGAAGTGTCGTCAGGGTGCTGTGGAAAAGCTAGGTGAGAGCGAGGCCGATGAAGGAATATAGCACTCCTACCCCCCAGACTATGATTAGAGGGGACTATCTGAATCAGGACTTATCAAGGCTTACGCGTTCGCGATCATGTAGGCTTGGAAGAGCATCTCATCCACCTGCCCATCTTTGTCTACCAATACTCTCTTAGACTCTGGAAGATGCAAAGCCCAGTTGACCAGACATGCATCCGCTTCATCCACTTCAGATTCGTCGGAAGTCCCACATTGTCCGAGGGTCAAGATTTTCCCCACATTCCGAATAGCTTCCACACGATACGCAAATGATGAGAACACGCGCTCCTCGTTGGAGAAGGCTGCTTCGTCAAACTCCTCTTGTGGGACTGGGGTGGGAATATTCTGTGTCGCCAGCGGGTTAGTCCTCTCAAGATTTAAGCCGCGCCCAGTATTTACTTACTCCAGTGACGAAATAGTCCACTTCTTCGCATGGCAAAGGAACATCCGTAGGAACATTGTATAGACGAAATGTGTTTCGTTGATGAATAGCTGCGATCAATCCATCGATGACGTAGAGCTCCCACCAAGTTCTCCTCCAACTTTCTTCTAACACTCTGCAGCCCTCTCCATTGGTAACAGAAAATTCTTGGCGGTTCATCCCAAGCTCCAACGCCATGTCCAATGCCATGGTAAGGACTTGATATACTCGCTCTTTCTCGTTGCAAGAATGCAGGCCAATGACAAAAAGCAGAAGTGCTTGGACCGTAAACCCATCTTTCCGGATCTGCGAGTTGAAAAGAGAGCGACTCGCAGCATCTCTGCACGATTCAATTTGTCCGGTTCCAGCATAACATGAACCGATGTATTGAATGACAGATGACAGATGGAGTAGTTGCCTTTGCTTCAGCTGTTTTAATAAATAGTTCCGGGGCAAGACAAAAGGATGGGTGGGGTGAAAGAGTGAGAAGAAAGCCTCAATAAAGCCAGCTGATGTCGTAGGTGGGCTGGACCCAGGTAGTCCGGGTTGCGACGTCGGGTTAGCTGATGATAATTGAAGCCACGGAGTTCGACCTGTCGTGCTGCCTTGACGGGCTCTTTTGGCTGGGTTCACCACGTCTGCAACCACTTCGTTCCTCTGCTGTGAGGGCGTCGACGAGCGCCTCCCATTGTAGGTCAATTCAGAAGCCGAGAGAGAAGATTGTGAAGGAGAGGGAGGAGAATCAGCGGCAATAATCGACGGTGGTCGGGGGATAGGAAATCCTTTATAGTTTGCCCGCGTGAGGAACAAAGCACCTTCTGCACTTGAATATGTCAGTATAAAATTTCACCTCGTGGATTTAGCTCATAGCATCTGGCGAAAGATATCATGCCTGTGAGCATGGGAATTTGGGGCCATGACGTACCGCGAGCTTGGTCTTTTCGCCCTTTTGATCACAATCTGTTAGTATATCCGCATAAACGAGCGCCCTGTTCATTGTTAATGAACTAACCGTCTTGCAAGTTTTTCGGCGAACCATCCGATGTATCTTCTTTATCCGCATTCTCAAGGAGCTGTGGCTTTGGCGGTGCAGCTCTTTTGGGTCCCTTGTAGCCCCTCCGCGACTTCATGTAGAAGCACTGACGTCCATCTGCGCGACATCGGGAGCAGGTAGGTGAAACAGCGTCGCACTTCAAATGCCGGCTTCGACATCCTATACAAGCCAATGCGACCGAGGTCCTACCATTCGCACGAGGGGTTCCTGCAGGTTGATTAAGCTGGGGGTCTCCCGCAATTGGTGGTTGTGGTTGTGTGGGCCCCGAGTGCAGAAGTGATCGCGACGCTTCGTCGGCGGTCTGCGGAGGTGTTGGTAAAGACGTACTCTCATTGGAATAACTCGGGCTGGCCATAAGGTCCTGACGATATTGGAGTTGACTGAGATCTTCGGGGTATGGCCAGGCCGCAGGGTGAGAAGCCATTTGCTATCTGAAGCCAATCCTTGGTCGATGTAACTTGGGTTATGCAGCACAGAGTGAAGGAAATCGGGGACCTTAAGCTATGGCGCGCCAAGCCGCACGGTCGCCGCTCTAGACATGCCGCTTTAGATATCATCCATCCCCCGCTTTCCTTTATATCTTACGGACGGGTAACGCATGTTTGGAACGGATCTCCCACTGTGTAAATCGCGAAAATAGTGTAGGGACATGCAAAACGAGTCTCTCTGAACTGGGGTGCCTCAAAGTTTCGTAAATTTCAAGGAATCGTTTGATAGTCTATTTATTTCTAGAGCGGTGTTCTTATTTTATGAGACCTACCAACGCAGCTTATGGCCGTTGTGGGCTCGCGGAAATGCCGCGCTCGTCGTATTGATGACCCTACAAATGCGATGCCCGTGGGAGTTCACGCCTTGCGCAATGTAAGAACCATCCATCCCAGCATTCTATATCCGAGCACAATTCCCAGGAGAATCCCGACCCATTCGCCAGTCTTTCCGGTCTTGTATCCGAAAGAATCCAGAACTCCTTGGCCCGATATCTTGCAGCTCGGGGCCAAATCCGTTTCGTACATGCAAACGCAACCATCTCCACAAGAGTAATTCCTGTAACCGAACTCGTTGACCATCATTCCCTGGAAGACCCACGTTTGCTAATCAAAATTCAGTTAAAGAGCTTCAGAAACAAGAACAGTGGGGGAGATTGTAGACATACATAGTCAATGTAGTGAAAAGCATATCTCCAGAAGACGTTGAGAATTTTCGGCGTCACCAAAAACCCTCCCACACACATCCATAGTCCATTCGCAAATGCCGTCAAGGCAAGAGCAATAACAAAGTTGGGGAAAATAGATGATATGAGGACGACCAGCGATTCAGCGGCGATAAGGTCGACGAACAACCACATGATATACGTCAAAAATCCCATTACGCTCGGACGAAAATTCGCAAGCCAGTAGCTGAGTCCGGAGAATATGAGCGATATGACAACTGTATCATAGTTAGCAAATATGTATGCGGCACAACTATTTCTATATGTCCATACATAGGTAAGGGAGGCCAACGAGAAAATTGGCAACCATAAAGGACGTAGCTCCGTAGAGTCCATTCGCTCTCTCCTTCACAAAGGTGGCTCGATCCTCAAGAAATGCGGGCACATAGGCAACGGCCATGAAGGACATGAATGCCGAGCCAAAGAACTGGAAGCGGATTTAGCGAGTAAGCGCTCATGTAGTCGGGTTTACACTTACGATGGCGTTGATAAATGGCTGGATTGACGCTTGATCTGTATCAAGTCGAAGCCATACCGTTCCCATCATTATTGCCAATCCTAAAACTGACGTCAGATCGACAACGAGACATCCAGGGACGAAACTCACCGGTATACATCGCGATACGGATTCCGTACGCGACAATATCTCGATAGCTCTTGATGAAAGATCGGTGAAGAAGTGTGATTGGGATGAGGAACTTGTTGCTGCGAGAAAACTTCTCAGTCTTTAAGCCTCTCTGGCTTTCCTTTTTGATCTTGCTGGCGCCGATTTCAGCAATAACAGCTTGCGCCTCCGAGGAATTTTCCCATGATCTTTGAATATTTTGCAGGCGTTGAACAGCAGCTTCGCGGTCTCTGGCAAAGTCAATGTTGGCTTGCTCCAGAAGAAACTCTGCGGGGTTCATCATCATCGGCAACGGCATCCCCAAAGAGTCAAAGTAAGGCTTGACGTGTTGGACATGACCATAGTAACAGGTCTTGCCGGCGGACAGTAATAGCAGCTTATTGAATAGCTCAAATGTCGATGTCGATGGCTGATGAATGCTTGCAATAACAAGCAACTGCAAGCGTATATGTCAGCGACTAATATATGCGTGTCCTTGAGGCAACATACCTTGTACTCTGTGGCCACATCCTTAACAAATGACATTACTTCATAGCTGGCAGCGGAATCCAGTCCACTGGTGGGTTCATCGAGGAACAAAATCCTAGGACTCGTAATGAGCTGACTGGCTACGCTGACACGACGTTTTTGGCCGCCACTTATGCCCTTGCGAATCGGCGTGCCAACAAGCGTGCCGGCCTGGCCGGTTAAGCCAAAGGCGTCAAGCAGACCGTCAATCCTGCGCATGCGTTCCCTGCTGCTGACCGAGCTATCATGGTGTTAATATTCAACATCGATCAGACATCTCTAAAGGTACTAACCTTGGAAGAGAGAGCCGGGCTGCAAAATTAAGAGTCTCTCGGACGGTGAGAGACCCAATGAGCGCATCCTCCTGCTCAACATATGTGGTTATGTGGCGGAAGGTCTGCAAAGACGGGTTTGCCCCGTCAACACATATGTTGCCTTGGACTTTTGATCCTGAAGCTGCCTCTCGACGAGCCAGTGCGTTCAAGAGAGTGGTTTTTCCGCTGCCGGATGGGCCCATGATAGCCAGCACCTCGCCTTGGTAACTTGTTAGTAAAAATTCGAACAGTCAATGGCTAACGATTGGTGATACTCACCGGCATTGACGCATCCATCGACATTCGACAAGATTTGCTTCGGTTCGTTTGTCTTTTGGTCCTTCACTGTCACTGAAACATTCTGCCAGGTAAAGGAGCGCACACTATGGTTCATCAATTGAGGGTTGTGCCTCGCATTTTGCTCGAGATCGAGCTCGATGGAATTGATGCTTTCTGACATTTTTGGCGGTCAGTGAGGATATGGGCGGTAGGTGGAAGTGGGACATCTCTGAAGATATACCCGGGTCGGCGGAGAAGAGTAAAGTCTATTCGCATGTGCGTAGTATATATAAGACACTTTTTCTTCGTGACCCGAGGTCGCCGAACACAAACTCCTCCAGATAAAGTAACCAAACATTTCAGCCGCAAGCGATAATGTCCAACAGTTGTGCGGGGTTTCTCGCATCTTATATACTGCTCCGCACAGAGCGTTCGCGCAACGATCATCTTCCAGCACCGGCACTAAGTGATCATACGTCTATTCGCCCTCTCTCTCTCTCTTGACTGCTACTACATGAGTGGATGAAAGAGAGGATACCGGATCTCATCTCTTCACGTCACCAATGTCGCCTCATCCCCGAACCTCATACCTCCGCAATGTCTACCATGTTCGTCGTCACCTTCTCTCAGAAATCTCCGGCGGGCTCGGCGATCTGGGGACACTTCTACCTCTACTAATCGCGCTTACCCTTACGTCCTCTATCTCCCTTTCCAGCTCGCTGATATTCGGTGGTCTGTTCAATATTATTACAGGTCTTGCCTTTGGAATTCCACTGCCTGTCCAACCCATGAAAGCCATTGCGGCTGTCGCAATCTCCCGTTCGTTTTCACGTGGGGAGACTGCTGCGGCAGGATTGTTCGTCTCCGGCGTTGTGATTCTCGCAGCTGTTACCGGCGCTTTACATTGGTTCACACGCGCTGTTCCTATCCCCGTCGTCAAGGGTATTCAGGTCGGTGCAGGTCTATCATTGGTAGTGTCTGCGGGGAAGGCTTTGCAGCCCCTCCATTGGGTCCATCCGTGGGCAGATAATCTCATGTGGGCCATCTTCGCCTTTGTTCTTCTCTGCACAACGGCACGGCTTGCACGCTTCCCATATGCGCTTATCATCTTCCTTGTCGGCATTCTTTTTGCCATCATTCTTACCTACACTGCCCCGGAGGGCTCCTTACCTGTTCCACGCATTTGGTTTCCTCATATTGTGATCCCGTGGCCCGGAGAGATCCGTACAGGTATACTCCAGGCGGGGATTGGACAAATCCCGTTAACAACGTTGAATTCAATCATTGCGGTGGAACATTTGGCGCGAGACCTACTGCCTGAGCACCCCTCGCCAGGCATAACGTCTCTGGGGATCAGTGTTGGTGCAATGAATCTCATTGGATGCTGGTTCGGTAGTATACCCGTCTGTCATGGTTCTGGTGGACTAGCCGCACAATGGAGGTTCGGCGCCAGGTCTGGAGCTTCAATCGTCATACTCGGACTCCTCAAGTTGGCCCTAGGCCTCATCTTTGGCGACAGCCTTGTGGATCTCCTAACACGTTTTCCCAAGGCCCTATTGGGCGTGATGGTGTTTGCTGCAGGCTTAGAGCTAGCTAAGGCTGGCCAGTCACTGAACCACGACGCGAGAGACCTATGGGAGGATGTGGGTACCGAGGAACTCGGTGATCAGGCCGTCAGGGAGAGCCTGATTCAAGGACAGTTGAGGAGAGTTAGGAATAAGGACTTGGGTGATGAGGAGAGGAATGAGAGGTGGACTGTGATGATGACGACGGCCGGTGCGCTCCTGGCGTTCAGAAATGACGGTGTGGGGTTTGCAGCAGGAATGTTAGCGCATTGGAGCTTCCAGTTGCCGAGATGGTGGAGGGCTAGAAGATCTGGACTCCGGACGGGTATTCACGCATAGATGAGAACAAATTACGAATGTACCACGACTCGTCGACGCAAAAGCCCGCAAACCTGTTGGGAGCCCGACAATGACACACATGGTAATTATTTAGGGCTAGATAGATAACATCCTAATGAGGAATTCCCTGATGGGTTTTTGTGTGTACTCTGTTTTCGAAAATCAATTTAGCTTTTATTCCTTGTGGAGATATCTACTCTGTTCATCTGCACGATATGATCCGAGAGATGATCCAAGAGGAGATCCGAGCGATGTGTCAGCCTGCATTCAATTTGTTTACTTGGGGCGTGTTCGGCGATCACCCCGGGACAATGTGCATATATTAATTGTGAGGTTTCCTATTGGTTGATTCCAAGGACATTGTTTTTGGAAGATCAAGCCCCTCCTGTTGGAATGCTGGGGTCTACCTTGTGGAGCCCCGAAATCAACCATGGACTCATTGGTTTTCGATTTCATCACGTTTCGGAAGATGGAGTTGTGGGTTTACCCCGGAAGATAAACACCCACATCATCCTATTTGAATTTCTAAGATGGGCGAGGGCAACGATCGCAGAAACCTTGGCGTGGATTCAACCGCCCTCTAACTAGGCACAACCACTCCGATGGAAAACTGCACCGCTACACTCTGTGTACAAATCTCCAACGAAGTGAAAAGGCCCTGAAACAGCGAAAGCAAGCTAGGCACATATCATGGACTTGTTTCGACAAAGAGGGACAAGGCATCTGAGCTGTGCGTTTGTGCCTCTTCCTCCATAGAGCCTCTCTCTCTCAAAAAACGAGCTGATAAAGCAATTCACAATCACATCTAACGTCGATTTCAAATCATTTCGAATCGAAAAGCAGCTCCAACCAAGACTTCTAGGCCATTCTAAGCAACTCCGAGCCCTTCTGCGGGTTGTGTTGGTTTAACTCGGCCGAGAAGTCCGGAGTTTTCGGCGGTTGGGCGGTGAGAACCTGAGCGCACAGTCAAGCTGCAGCAGCTTCCGCAAATGTGTTTACCCCACCGACGGAACCGACGCGAGTACAAGTACAACCAACATTCTCCGCTTCATTTCAACTCCCTCCACCTCGTCCTCCACTACGTCTTTAATCGCTAGCCTACATCACTCTCACTTTGTTTATCCTCAATCAGCCACCGACAAGCCAAACAAAATGGTTCTTAAGGTTCACGGCGCTTCCTACTCGACCTGCACGCAGCGTGTCGTGACCACACTCAATGAGAAGGGCGTTCCGTATGAATTGGTGCATGTGGATCTGATGAAGGGTGAGCAAAAGGCATGTGTTATGCTTCCTTGGCTTGGGGGTGAGGATTGGGTTAGTTGAACTGAGTTGGGCTGACTTGGAAAACGAAAAACAGTTACCGGAACACATCAAACATCAGCCCTTCGGTCAAATCCCCTACATTGAAGACGATGGCTTCATCCTCTACGGTAATTACTCCACCACTCTTCTCAATTGGCTTGCCTATATCTTTATATCTATTCTACATAAGCTGACAAAAGTAAACAAATAAACAGAATCCCGCGCAATCTGCCGCTACATCGCCCTCAAGTACGCCGACCAGGGTACTCCACTCATCCCTTCCTCGTCGGACATAAAGGCCACTGCGCTGTTTGAGCAAGCGGCGAGTGCTGAGACGTCCAATTTTGATTCGTTTGCGAGTAGACTTGTTGGTGAGGTGGTGTTCAAACCGTACGTCCCGTTTTTTTTTTTTTTTTTTAACTTAAATTTTGATGTTCTATGGCCTGTCTTGTTCTTCTGTTCAACTTTCTCTTTATCTCTTCTACTAATAGATACCTGGCTGTAAGGGAATGGTGGTATGATACTGAGTGGAATATATAGGATGCGCGGCGCGACCCCCGACGAGAAAGTCGCGGCGTACCTGAAAGCTGAGTTGGCCAAGAAACTTGATGTCTACGATCAAACCCTATCCAAACAGGACTACGTCACCGGAGATGTATGTTTACCCCGGCTCGCTCTCTGAACCCAAAAATATAAAGCACTCTCTCATTGACAACCCTCTGCTAACAAACACTCGCAGGCCTTCAGCCTCGCAGATCTCTTCCATATCCCATACGGCTCCTACCTTGGAGCTGCTGGCGCCGGCGAGCTGATTTCCGAGCGGCCTAACGTCAAGGCATGGTGGGACCGGATCACTGCGCGGGAGAGCTGGAAGAAAGCTTCTGCTCGCTAGGGTGTGAATGCCGGTTCGGTGCGCCAAGGGGTTGTTAATGGACTTCAGAATGCCGGCGGTGGTGCTTTGGGCGATCGCTGTTGGGAAGCAACTGCTATCCGCTATGACGGAAGAAGTAGCAAGCGGGTTCCGTTAGCTAAGCTGAGGATGTTGCATAACTCCCTCATCCCTAAATAAAAACAAATTCTTGGTCACTCGCTCTACCCCTGTCTTACAGTGGCTTTCTCAACCTTCATGCGTCTCTTTCTCTTAGAGGTGAATAAGTAAACTCTGGTGATCACTATCTGAGGAGAAACGGGTTGAGAGACAAGGAGAAATAAGGGATCGACATCAACTATCCTAGTCAGTGGTTAGAGGATATTTGCGTTAGCGTTTGGGCAATTGCGGGCCCTTGCAGATACGATGATAGGAAGGGATAGCGTGAATGGTAGAGTGTAGGAAGATGGGGGGGAAGATGGAGGGAGGGCTGTGCTGTTTGTTAGTTTTTGAAATGTTGGTGGTTCAGATTGTTGGATTGGTTGGGGAGTCTCGCGTTCTGTGCGATAGATAGGTAGGTGGGAGGGACGGATGCTGGAAAGTTGAACTCTGATGGTTTCGATGTGAGGGTTCATGGGATATGGAAGTTTTTTTTTGCGTGTTTAGGGAGGGGGTGGGGAATGACGGATGTAACTCTGCAGGATGTCATGATGATGAACAAAGGACCTTTTGAGACTGGATGGATTTCGTGTTTGATGTTGGGTGAGCAGATCCTCTTCAATTACAGCGCTTTCTATTGCAGACGCTTTGTTTTGCTAGGAGTCAGTAGAGATTAGCATTTTCTCAGGTTCCGGATGAATTGGAGACTAGAAGCAGTAGGAAGTAATGGGGATATAGAGAAGGGGGAGGAAAGGGGGAGGATGGATGAAGCTCTTGATTTTTAGTATAGAGTTTGGAAGTGGAGCTGAACGGTTGCGGGTACTATGAATGTAAGACACCAGACATCAGCTGTGCAATTCTAGCGTCCTAATGTCCAAGGGGGGAGAACGAACACAGATAGTAGCGTAAGTTAGCGAGCAAGTTCCATCTACGCTTATATGAGATCAAGGCGTTCTAGGGTATCCCTGAAGGGAGAAAGAAGGGAGGCTATATTGGGATATCATATGACATATGACGGAGGGGGAGGGAGGTGAGTGAGGTGATTGATTGATCAAGCAAAGTAAGAGAACTAATTCTGATTCTGCGCGGGGGGTGCGTTGTGGCAGGGTCTATCGGATAAGGGCAGATTTCTTCTCAGTTCTGGGAAGGTAGGCGGGAGGTGATGGGGGGTGTTTTTATAAGTCCGGTAGCAGATTGGTTCTGATAATATAGTTTAGGGGCTATTCGTATTCGGGAGATGGCAAGCGTGTCTACTCGTGCTAATTTAGCCCATGGTGTCGAGCTGAAAATGTGGCGACATATCTCAAGGTGGAAAGTTTTTTGAACATGCTTGTCGTGTCTAGGATACTTCGCCTGCTATCCAGCTCGCTTTAAGAATATGTCTCAATGTTTTATACTGTGAATGTGATGTCTAGGGTGATCTGGTTCCCGAAGAGTAAAAGGAAGTCAGAAGGAGGGGAGCGAATGGGGAGGCGGTAGGAATGTAGGTTAGGGGGGCTCATGAGTGAGTGTTAGATGTTCCTTGGGTAGGGTTTAATGCTCAGTAGATGGATTAGTCAAAACCCTTGGACCTTTACGCTTCAACCTACCTTGCCATGGCTTATGCCCAATGATTAATAATTGAACTCTTCTATAATTTTAAACCTACCATGCAACTTCCATTTGGAATCCACCAGACGTAATTCTAGCTCACCACCTCATCTGCGTGCAATCCTTGATAACCATACAACACGTACATCAATCAACAACCTGCTTATATTTGTCCGCTTCGATTATTCTTTCTCGAGTTCGAGCAAAACTTTCAAGTGGCCCTTGAAGGTTGGGAGGTAATAATCACCCCACTCCATGTCCTTAGCCGTAGTCTCGTGTGCTTTGATCTCGAATCGACGGAACAGATGCGCGAGTGTGAGGTATAACTCCGTAGTAGCCAGGCTAGAAAACGTGATGAATTAGTTATGAGCCCGCGGGTCAGAGGGGAGGACTCAGGGGGATTAAACTGTTGTTGTTTTGAAGGTGGGGAGTTGGCTGGAGATGGCTTGCTTCCTTACTTTAAGCCAAGACAGATGCGTGAGCCTCTGGAGAAAGAAAGCATGTTCCGATCTAGTTCCTTTGCGTTGTCTCCAAGCCATCTTTCAGGGAGAAAGCTGTTTGCGTTCTCGAAGTACTTTTCATCGGTGTGGTAGACATAGGAGCTTTGCGAGACCACGGTCTGAAGGAGAGAACGCTTTATGTCAACAACGATTTGTTCCTTGTGCGTTTCGAAAAAGATGGGAACAAGAACGGGTGAATGGCCTTACGCCTGCTGGCACTTTCCAGCCACAGATGGTAGTTCCAGAGGCAGGAACGACTCGTGGGAGTCGTCCAGGAACGCCATATGATAGTCGAAGACTTTCTTTCACGACGCCAGACTAGAAAACCTGTCAGTTAGGCTGCTACTGAGCTGGACAGAGAGGATACAGAACGAGATAAGGTAGATTCTCAAGAATCGACGATTCAACCATTGCATCCCGCTCGGGCATCGCACCGCGTAACTCCTCCTTTAGCTTCCGATAGACCCGCTGGTCTGAGAGGACACGCCACGTACCCATCCTGAGCGCGTTAGCTGTTGTGTCCATCCCTGCAGCCAGCATCAGCACTGCTTCTGCGGTTAGAGCTTCGTCTGAAGGAACGGGGCGGTCCTTCTTCTCGTCAGGTTTGAGGAGGGTGTCGAAGATTGATGGGATGGCCGAGTTTTCGTTTCTGGGGTTTTGCTTTAGTTGTTGGATGTTTGATCGGCAGTTCTAGAAGGCGCTGGTTAGTAATCGGGATGAGATCTCCTCCCTTTTTTCAGCGGACCTATGTTACGAGGGGGCAAGATTCACCTCTTGGAATTCCACAACCGTCAACATCGGAGGGGATACTTTGGCAAGAATTCCTTTTGGCAACTTGCTCGCAAGCCAATCCACCAGATCAAAAGTTCTCTTGAAGTATGTTCCCACTTGCCCAGCTGTTGTCAGATCGTCAAACGCATCAATGACGTCACACTTGAATTCCTTTGCGCTCAGGGCTCCAAAGTCTTTCTGGTACGCATAGTCCATGATGAGGTCCGCCGTCAAGCATCGGAAGCCTCGAGACATGTCGACCACGGTGGAGTCATCAGCGGCTTTCTTGAGGAGACTGAAGAACTGAGAGAGTTTGCGGTGAATTAGGAACTCGACTCTGCGGACGGCGGCTTTGGAGAAGTAGGGGTTGAATGCATCCTTTCTCTTCTTTGCCTCACTCGTCCCTGAGACGCAAAGGAGCGAGAGCTTCACCATAGGATTGCTGTAGAATCCCTCGTCCTTGTTGAACTCGGTTCCGACCTTGTAGATCCTGGCAATTGCGGTCTTCAGTGCAGTTCTTCACATCCGGGTAGAGACAATGAGAGATGGAGGCGGCTACTTGTAATACGTGTCCAGATCCTTCACGTGAAGTTCATCTGGCATGATCCGAATGACGGGACCTTTTCGTTTGCAAAGATAGGAAGAAGGTCATTCGGGAACACTTTTCCAGGGTGTTCCATGGATGCTGCACTCACCATGCTGCTCATGTAGCCGCGCCACCTGCTTTACGAGCTGGCCGCAAAGGAACATGTCGTGGTAGATGGCATAGAGATGAGTGGCGCCCGCAAGCTTGGGCCCCGGAAAGCCCGATAGAGGGTGGAAGAGAAGGCGATAGATGACGCGAGAGGACTCGAATAGGACGGCAAAGGAAACGAGAGAAACCACCCAGTGGTCGAGCACAAGGGATAGGAAAGACATGTTGGAGATGGGGCATATATGGACGTGAGAGGGAAGCGGGACACGGGTTGGTGAGTTAGTCATGGACTGTGGCCATCCTACTCCATCACTGCTGACTCCATCACTGCTGACTACACTAGCATGGGGCACCGTCTCACGTGTTCGGCAGGCTTAAGGCATCGAGAGCTGAACACTCGACTTGTCCCATCCAGCCATCCAACACACTTAAGCTCTGCTTCTCCCCTCCCCCATGGCGTCGCCCGCCTCCTCCTCGCCGTCCGTGGAGCTGCCCGTGAACCGCACCGGCAACCGGCACTACGTCGTCCCGCAGATCCGGGGGATCAAGCGGTTCTCCCGCAAGGCACGCCAGGCGACTCGCGACTCCTTACAGCAGTTCCCGGGCTGGGAGCAGCATAGGCAGCCCTACCATGAACACGTGCACCAGCTTGTGCTGTCGGGGTGGGATAATTTGCTCGATCTGGATCTATACATGACCACTGACGTCGAGGACGCAGACCTCGTGATCTCCGTCGTCGACATCACCGATGCCTTCCAACTGCTCCGCCAACCAGACATCAACGACTGCGACAGACTCAAGGAGTTCCTCGACGATGACAACCGTCAGGGCGTCAAGGTGCGCCTGTACCTAGCCGAACAGCGCGGAAACCTCGCCGCTGGGGTGATGGAAGCGTTCGGCAGCTCCATGTGCTTGGACCCGCGATTCTTCCAGTGGACCATCCGGGGAGGACGCGGGATGCCCCCCCTAGCGCCGTCGCAGAGGCACCATGCGCCGTTTGTGAGCATTGGGTTTGGGGTCCCGATTACGAGTACGCCGTGCAGGACGGATGCGGAGAATTTCAGGGTTACGGTTTATGTGCAGCCTGATGAGGTGGGGGATGGATGGACTGGTCAGTAGGCTTTTATTCCATCTATTGACGATGGTGTTTGCACTGAAGAAAAGGAAAGGGGGGGAATTAGGCGGATAGCTATGCAGATACTAACACAATAGCCTCACCAGGAATCATCCTCTTTAGCAGCCACACTAAAATCGCCATGTCCTCACGCAACCTAATCGATCCCCCTCGCTTCAATACCCCCATCCCCCTCCCCAACGGGCCCGAACAAAAATCCATCCGCGAAATCTACCTCGAATCCTTCGAGACCCTCAACCTCCGGCAAGCCACCCTCTCCCCATTCTACACCATCCATACGCTCCTGCGCCTCAACTATTTCTGCTGGAGCCAAGTGATCACCAGCATCCGCATGGAGGACCATCGGATCCACGGCATCTCCGACACCTCCGTAGGCCACGTGGAGGAGATCAAGAAATCGCTTACGATGGTGAAGCGTTGGGGGAGTCTTGGGTGGATAGGCAGGGAACAGGAGTGTGCGAAGAAGTCGAGGGAGAGTTTGGAGGAGGATTTTGAGCATCTGGTGGGGCAGACAGATTTGTTGTGGCAGAATAGGGAGAAGATGGCTGCGATTCAGGATCGGAAGACTGAGCACAGACGAAGGGCGCTGGTGAATTCCTTTACATACATGTAAGCATCCCCCCTCACCCTCTCGTAGCCCCACCTCCATAACCCCCCTCACAAAACTGACCTCCGCCATCTCAAAAGCTTCGCCCCCATCACAGTTGTGAGCGGCGTCTACGGCATGAACGTCTCCCAAATCTCCTCGAGTTCTAGCAACCCTAGCATCTGGCAATTCTTCGTCGCCGTCTTAACCATGAATGTCCTGATGGTGCTCGTGCTCGCTGGGTCAAGTTGGGTGCATATACATCAAAATCATGGTAGGTCTGCGGACTGGAAGGAGGCGTTTGGCTTTGCGGTTGGGAAGTTGGGCTTTGAGTCTAAGTCTTAGGTATGTAGTAGTAGTTTCAATCGTCTTCAAAGTAGGGTCTTGGACTGCACTAGACTAGACTGGCTAAACGGGGTAAGTGGCTGGACGGTTGGAAACGACGGAATTATGCTGTATCCCTCCCCCCCCCTTTCTCTTCGCTTGTGTGAGCATTTCCGCATTTATGTTAGGCATTGTCTTGAATTTTTGAGCGTTCTGTTACGCTGCTGATGAGCAAAATCCATGGCGTCAGAAAACCTCCGTCACGCACGTTTCGTTGTTTTTGTGACCTATCTTGCTCTGTCCCACTTCAAGGGAAATATATATATGGAGCTTCAACCCCTTTCCTCTCTCAACTTAAACTAATAGCAATCACCCACCCGTTTTGTGAAGATTTTTTAATTCATGTAGCTTCGATGACAAAGGTATAATGTCTTTTGCTTCTGATCTAATATGATTTCATTCACGTGCTCATTCATTGTACTTGGTACAGACAAGAGGCGAACACCAGCAAACACTGCTGCCTTAGAGAAGTCAATAATCCTCGCATCGACCTCCTCTCTGGTGGGGAAGGAATAGTCCTTGAGGTTTTTTTTCCTCCTCTAGTCGCTGGGATACTTATGTAAGAGTGGACTTGGGGGGGTTTTTGCAGTGAGAAGTGGGGACGGGATGAATGTTGGGGGAGGAAGCGAGGCTGGTGTCTGAGGCGTGGGATTCTTGTTTGTTTGTAAGTGGATGGACTGTGTATGGTGATAGTTTTAAGTAGGATAGTATGAAGCTTGGACTCTAGACCGATTGGGTCTTTGGATCGTCACGAGTTAAGAGTTATATCTGAAATGGGATTTTACTAGGGAAGAGAACGCTCAGGAATCGTATCTAGGGTAAGTGGTAAGAGAGAAGAAAAAAAAAAAACATCACGCATCACTCGTCATCTAAACCCTACACTATCCCCGCCTGCTTGCGCGCAAAGACATTAGATCAAATAATATCAACTAAACCCCTATCCTCTCTAACCACCACCAACACCAACACCAACACCAACATTCAGACGCCGAAAACCACCACCCCCTCTTCGTGCAAGAAAGAAATGATGCTGTCATCGAGATTGTCTTGTTTGAGAGAAGAATATGTAAGAAAGAGGGAAAGTCGTTTCTGTACGCGGGTGGAGGAAGAAAATAACAGAAATTTTGAGGATGCCTGACAGTTTGCTTTGGCTTGCTTGGAAGGATGGGTGGGAAGGGAGAGAGGGATGAAGTGGAAGGGAAGAGACTTTTATCCTAGGGAAGGAATTGACAAGATGAGATGACCCGTTGTTGGGTTGAAGAGAAATTGTTCAGTGATTACTCCCCTCCATATGGTTCTTCATTCTTTCCCTTTCCCTTTTTATCTGTTTATATTTGACAATGGTGGAGGGAATCGGAGGAATGGCGATATATGGTGTTACTCGAACTCTTTAATATGTGACTCTGGAAGCGGCACCTTCTTAGTTGCCGACATAGGCGGCGACTCTATCGTCACAGTTGAAGCTATCGTTATTGCGGTCGTCGCCGTCATCATCGATGAAGGAGTCATCGTTCCCCAGTCGTCTCTGAGGTCAACACTGTCAAAAGGTAGTTGTTCCTGTAGTTGTCCTCGTCGTCGATATGACTTCGCCTGGGAATGGTTTGCGGCCCCACACGACGAATCTGTGCATCGTATCGTTAGTTGGTCGAAGGTAATCATGTGAGAGAGAAGGTAAAGGGGGGAGGGTTACGATTTGTGGTAGGCGTGGACGCGACGGTTCTGGATAGCCTTGCGGACGGGGACGAGGTACGCTTCGATTTCCTCCTGGGACCACCCGAGGATGCGGTGGAAACCGCCGAGCGTGAAGCCCTGTATACCTTCTAGCCAATTGAGTTCGCTGATCTAGATCTTATGTCAGCACATTCCTCTCGAAGCCATGAATCAGACATCAGAACACCCACCCGTCCAACATACTTATAATGCGGATCCCTCGGCCAAGTATTCAACGGAATCTTAAACACCTCTTCATGCACGTCCACGAAACCAGCCTGCCTATACCAGCGCTCGAGTTTGTTCGCTATACGCAGGGGTTTCGCGGCCATCATGGCTGCTTCGTCGCTTAAACGTGTCCAGTCAGCGAAGGGCCAGTCGGGAGTCATGGTCTCATCGTCGCAATAGACTGTGCTCATGAGTTCCTTGTTTTTGTTTTTGTTAGATTGGTTTACTATGTGTGAGAGAGGAAGAAGGGAGGGGGCGAGAAGCGTACTTGGGATTCCATCCAGCCACCGGGTTTGGTGTATTTAAAACCTTTCTGGATGATATCGGAGAAGTTCTCGAAGCAACCTAGGAGCATGCGTGTGTGGATGTAGTCGAAGTGATTGGGTGCGTAGAGCCAGTCCTCCTCGTTGGCGTCGTCGATTACGAATTGTACGCTCTCTGGGACCCTGCAGGCACACATTGCATCAGCCTCTTTCCCTTCTTTGTCTCGTGTTGTGTCGTTTTTCAATACTTCATCTTGATGGATGTGATAGAGGAGTAGGAGGACGAGGGAGGATAATCTCACCAGCAAGGTTGGATGGGGCTTAGATCTGTACCGATGATCTGCAAGAGAGGTCTCGAGTTATCCAGCGAGAACTTGAGCGGCTTTAAGGGGAATGGATAGACCCAGAGTCAAAGTTTACTCACCTTGCAATCAGGAAATACTTCTGCTGCGGGAGGCAATTATCTTGGTTAGCAACGTGATGTGATGCGTACACAACCCCCTGGAGAAAAGAGGATGATGCCGAAGATGAACGAAGAACAGCTCACAAATTTCAATCGGCCATTGCCCCGTCCCCGTCCCAATATCCAGTATCATCTTCGGATCCACCAACGGAGCAAAGTGACTTCTTCCTCCGTAGACATACTTCAGGAGCTCGTGTTGCAGGTCCAACCGCTCGTTCTCGATCTAGCGACCCCGCAACATTTTAGCGACCGGGAGGATTTATAACAGGACAGGAATGTAAGGAGGGAGTGGCGTGCCTCGTCGTTGGGAAAGGAGTATGCTGGTATCGCATCATGGGTTAGCTCGTTTATCAGAGTATCTACGGAGATGGTGGTCGGGGGCATCTTCTCTTACATCCTTCGCAATATCTATGGTAGCGCCGTCCATTCTCATAGATGTAATTCACAACGCTCGGCGAGAGGGAGTATGAGGAAGATCTGCGAAGGGCGGTGGTGGTGGTGGTGGAGCGTCAGCCCGTTTCCTTGTCGCCTACTTTGTTCCAATACCTCGGTGGCGATATTCGGCAGACTGCGGGGTAAACGAAGCGAAACGAACGGGACGAAGAAACTCACAGGTCGTTGATGATGGCGTTTTCAGAATCGGGTCGAGACTGAAAAAGCGCAAGGTCAGTTATGCGGGAAAGAAAACTGTTTCGGGGGAACGGAGCGCATCGAGAGAGACTCACGTCGGGGATGATGTTGCTCTCGTTCTGTTGCCTCTCGGCGACGGATGGTCTAGACGACGACGGGCAATCTTCCTCCAGACTGCTTCCTCCGATGCTCCATCCTTCCATCTGTCTTCAGCAGAATGATAAGGACAAAAAATAAAAACAAAAACAAAAATAAATAAGCAAAGTCCAGGCTGGGGTTTCTGGGATGTCTGTTGTCGGGGGGTTACCAGCTTGTCGGGAAGGAATTGGGAGGGACCACTCTCGTGGGAATCCGGCGTGCTTATGTCGCTGGGACAGAGATGAGATAAGAAGCGGCCAGCGCTCTCTGCTGGCTTGGCCTGCAAGCTGCTAGAGCAAAGCCGCTTAGAGCAAAGCTGCTAGAGCAAAGCCGCTTAGAGCAAAGCTGCTAGAGCAAAGCCGTTTAGAGCAAAGCTGCTAGGGCAAAGCCGCTAGAGCAAAGCCGTCGGAGCAACAAGCTGCTGGCCGTCTGTGGGGACCTGACGCGTGAGCACTGAGAATGCGTGCATTCCCATGTCCTTAACTGGGATAAGCTGTGGGATGGGCTACGACACAACGCAGTAGTGAGGTGTGATCGCAGCCGTCCTGCTGAAAAGCTCATCCGTAGATTGACTAACCGTCGAGATCACCTGATCCCAACGTGAGGAAGCTCTGAACGAACCATCTGCGTCGAAGAGCTGGATGACTCGACGTGATGGCAAACAGGAATTCCCGGGTTACAAGTGCTGAGATCCTGTGGGATGGCAAAGCAGAAAGCAGGTACCACCTTGGGATAACTTGCTTGGAGCACGTGTCGGGACAATCCCCAACTGAAGTCATCGGCAAGCGACAATGATCCTTATTTATAGGGAAAAAGGTGGCTGTTCTTTAACGGTGCCTGAGAGCGTCATTCGTTATGAAATTAAACTATCCTACGTAATGGCCCACGTCCAAGCTTAACGACTTCCACTGGTTTGCAGTATGCTGTCAGGTGTCGGCCACCATAGTACGGCACGAAACATTCCCTCCATGTCAAATCCTTGATTCTGGACTGGTTGTCAGCAGTTGTGGATGACCCCTGATGAAATCTAATGCGCGAACGCAGGCTTACCTTATCCCCTCGAGCTGGAAATCAAATCTCCTGAACAGGTTTGCGTAGGCGAGGTACAGCTTGCAGTATGCCAGACTATGTCGCCACGGGTTCCATCAGCGTGCAACTACAATAGGCCACAGCGAAAGTGGACAGAACGGACGAGGAAGAGATAGAGGTTCACATACTTGATGCCGAGACAGCTCCTCGGACCGCGGCCAAACGCCACCATCCAAGTATCGAGCTTGGACTCGGCTTGCAGCCAGCGCTCAGGGATGAACTCCTCGGGGCTGGGGAAAATGGCCTTGTTCATGTGGACGAATATTCCACTGATACCCACGGTAGACTGCGTACTGTTAGCGTGTGGAGGATAGCACTTCCCTCTCGGATGGGGAGGCATACGCCGCCAGGGATAAACTCGCCACAGATTGTTGCCCCAGATGCGGGGACGATTCGTGGGAGGGAGGGCGCGGCGCCAGGCGTCACCCGAAGGGATTCTTTGATGATTGCCGTCTGTAATTGGTAAGAAGGACAGTTAGGAGTGTCTGTTTTGGATCTAATCTTCGAAAACTAATATTTACCAGATACGGAAGGTTCAACTCCAAATCCTCAAACTTGGGTTTCTTCTCCAGATCCGGCCAAGCCTGCAGCAACTCCACCTTTAGCTTTTGTATGATCTCTGGCTTCTCCAGCATATGGAACACGCCCAGCATCAGCGTGTTCCCGACCGTGTCAGCGCCGCCATACATGAGGGTCTGCGCCTCGTCAAATAGGCTTGTGGGTGATGGAGTGGGCTTGCCTTTGTTGGTTTCGGAGTTGAGGAGCTCGTGGTAAATGATGGCGTGAGGGGCATCGTCGAGGATTTTGGGGTTCCGGATTATGTCGTTGACTTGTGTGCGAAGCATCTGTTTGAAGTCATTCAGTATTCCATCTAAAAAGAATGCTTAAGAGCTCGAAAAGGGGAGAAGGAGAGGAGACCGACGCTTTGCAACTGCACCAACCCAGCAGTCTTCGGACTGATCCTCACGCTCAACCACGGCGGACAGTTCACAACCATCCACCTCACGATATCAAAATTCCGAAACACCACAAACGCCGGCAACGCCGTCTCCATCGCCAGCACAATCGGTGACTTGAATTCCGGCTCATCGAGCGCGTTGACGGACAGCGCGAAACAGAAGGACGTGATGATGTCCATGGCAAAACAGCGGAAACCGAGAAAGAGATTCGACTTGTTGCCGGATTCGTATTGTGCTTTCAGGACGTCACAGAGCTTGTCCACCTGATTGCTGTTACCCCTTAACTATCACAACCTTCATTCACCTCAAGATTTTGCACAACAGACTCACCTTTCCCTGCACCAATCCTTGCATGTTGATAATCGCCCGCCGCGAGAATAATGGACTGAGAATATCTTTCCGTTCTTTCGCCTCGCGGTATGTCCGGAAGCAGAAGGAGGACTGGTCCTCGCCGAAGGCTTGGTAGAGGGAAGGGTCTTTGTCCCAGCGTTTGCTATAGATCTCGGGATATGCGGAGGGGTTGGAGAAGTGGAGCTGAGGTTTTTTTTATGTGGTTAGCGTGAGTGAATGGAGTAGAAATTGGGTTTGGATTCTTACCTCGTTTGGAGCGACGCGGATGAGTTCCTTCGCACAATGGACAATCGACTACTCCTTCCCCATCTCAATATAAGTCTTCCACCATCCCGTCGCCGCCGCAGCCCTGGGACCCGGGAATCTCGCCAGCGGGTGTAAGTACACGTTGAATATGCCACGCCAGATCTTCCACATACCCAGGACCGTGGCCGCGGTGACAAGAAAGCTCCATGGGGAAGTTGAGAGGAGGAACAGTGGGGCGGAAAACATTGGTGTTCGGCTTCCTCTTTGCTGGGTCCTGTTTTGTTGTAAGTTCTCTTCCACTATCCGGAGGAGGGGGAAATCCGCTGGGTTGGGTTTGGGTTTGTTGGTCGCACGAGAGATTTTCAGTCTTCTCTCGGGCGGTAGGGAGGGAGCCAGGCAGGATGATGTAGGCTGGGGATGGGATTACAGGCCGGCCGAACAAACAACTCGAAGAGACCAACGGTCGGGGGGGGTGGTGTACGGGCGGCCAGCCAAACTCTCTGCGGAAAGAATGAAGACATCAGCATCACCCACCCCAGCCTAGAATACTTATGACACTCGTCCTGGGCGTGGCGAATTGTCTTCCGCGCACCAGGATAGATTCAGAATCGCCCACGTCAAAGCCAGCGGTCGGAAATGTAGCTACTCACTAGAATACACCTTGCGCAGCGGCATGTCCATCAGCACCGGTGCAGCAGTTACGCCATCAGCCAATCGCTCGGTAAAACCAATCGCTGCGCCACTGCCGTGCTTCAGGACCCCAAGCCGGACAAGCAAAAAAGAAAAGAAAAAAGTGAGCACGACAGACATCGAAGCTAAACGCCCTGCACGTCATTCGCTCCCGCTTCCGCGATTCGTAAACTACAGCGGATTGAACATCGTTCAGCGAGCGCAAGAGAGAAAGGCTGATGACCCCGCCTGCATGTGCCAGCTAATGAAAGTAAAAGGCGGATGAACGGTCACTACGCTTGCGCCTGTGCAATGCAGCGAGTTGCCAGCGTGGTTGCGCAGGATTTATGCTGCGCGACGTGCGTGGCCCGTAATTAGCACCGGCGAGATGATGAATGCAGTACACGCGCAGCAGATGCAATACGAGCCCTCCTGCCCCACCCCTCAATCCTCCTCCTCCTCCTCCTCCTCTCCTCCTCCTCCTCCTCCTCCTCTTCCTCTTTCTTTCCACTCGTCACTTTCACCTGTCGAATTCCATGTCGGGAAACGGACTTGATAAAAGAGTTCCGACGAGGTGGACAGGGCGGGGTTTGAACGGCAGACAAAACAGGATAATATGTCGGTAGACACTCGGTCGATGGCTCCTGCACGTCGAACGTGCAGTTCCGCTTCGCTGCATGGGCATTATGTGTGATGCAAGTACGTTCATGCGTTGGGATCAAGCAGCTAAGCATCTAGCGCACAGGGAGGGGAGCGCATGGAACGTCTCAACCCTTCCGGCGTGGGCAGCCCGGGGTTTCATGCCAAGCTTAGCGGGAACGACTAAGGGCTAAGCAAAGGCTGCGAGCTAATGATAGTTAAGATAGTCTGAATCGCGTATGCTGTGCTGCCCAACTACCAGCGCAACCCATGCCCATGACTCGCACCGGCCCTTCAATCTCCGCCAGGCGAAAACGCCATCGTCGACGCCGACGCCATCGCCAAAAAGCCCGAGGACCAAAGCCCAAGGATTTCCGCCTCCATTTTTGGTTCCATTTTTCTGGGTCGAGATCGCAGGGATGTGTCTATCCTGGCAGACTTCATCAAGCACGGACCCGGGAAGAGTAGGCGCCGGTGATGGAGGCGTTGGCTGGGGGAAGGGAGCGTTGTAGTGTTGCTCCTTCCAATTCTGCAACCGAGCACTGCCCATCTGCAGAAAACCTCATCCTCTCGTCAGACACCCTCGTCGACGAAGGAACGAGTCCCTACCACCCATTCATTTAGCCACCCCTCCACCTCCAAACCTTGCATGACTTCTATCAGTTTTTTATTCCTGGAGCCTGGTGGATAGGCTAAAGGATGGGTGAGTGTCATTTGATGGAGATTGTGCAGCATAACGGCGCAGTTGAATAGCTTGGGTGGTTAGTTGGTTGGTTGGTTGGTGCTGATCGGTCGGGTTTGTGAGGTAGTGATTGCTTGACTGATGGATTTGTCTGGTTTGTCGGGCGTATTGTAAGGGTTCATCACAGGGAACGTCCTGCCGTGTTTGAGCCTCCGGTTGAGAAGTGATGATAGGGGCTCAGCTGGGGTGTGAGAGAGGGGCAAAGCATGGGCTGGAGTGATAATAACCCAAACCCGGGAAATGTCTCAGTTATCGGAGTGGGGGGGAGTGGGGGGCGGTGGGATTAAATGAGTGTGGTTGTACAAAACATCAGCACATGGAAGAGATATCCTGCAGAACAACCGTTTTTCGGCAGGCAGCTTAGTCGAGGAAAAAGCCATCGTAAGTGTCTTCCACGTTTCGCCCCCCCCCTCCCCGCTTTTCTTTCCAACCATTACGACTAGGCCATATGATTCTCCAAGTCTGGCTGACCTTGGTGAGAGTCGCCTGATCGTTGCCCATCCAGACATCCTGCACCAAGAGCGCTTGCGTGCTGCAGACGCGGGCGGCATTACCTAACATAGTGCCGCTGTAGCCGCCTTACCATTGGGGAGTTTCACGGGGAAAAGGGGGCTAGGGTGGATGGGGATGAGGAAACGCGATCACATGCGGGTTCCAGGGCCCCGTATTATATTTTCTTGCTTTGGGTGTGATGTCTATTGCATATCTTATAGACGGTGATTTTGTTGTCCTAGGATAGATAGGATAGAGCTAGAGTTAGAGGAAACAGAGCAAGGAAACAAACAGGTGCACCAGGAAAACAGGAATTGTTCTTTGCCGCGCAGAGGCATATCTCGAAGGCAAAGCGGGGTTGAGTTTGAAAGTAACTTCCCGCAGCGCTCTGCCTCTCTCTTCATTCCTTCTCTCACCGTGTCCGCGATAGACCGGCGTGCGGCGAGGATCCAACGCCCAAAGCGAGGCCAGCGAGGTCGTGTCTCTGTTTCGCTGGGTGTCAAACTTCAACTGCCGAGTCATGGCCATGGCACATGGAGACCCATGGAACATGGAGGCCTAGCTTATCGGGGTTCTGCAGACGCCCATTGACCATAACCGCTACGCCGTGAAGGTACCTTAACTCGGCCTGCATGGTCCGCCCATGTCAGGCGATGCTGGGTTTTGTTGATAGTCGATTTTGATATCTCATAGGGAAACGTGGTGCATGTTGCCCAATCGGGGGATGCCACCGATATCAAGCGATTACGAATTACTGAGTTTGACAGCCCCCCCGGGGCGGGGGGAGGGGAGGGGGGGAAGAAAGGGGAGGAATGAAGGATAGATATATGAAGACGATGGAATGTCCGAGTTTTCATCTCTAAATCAGACCGACAACCTACCCAGAAATATCAGTTCGTCTATCAAACACAAAGCTCGAAAGCAATCATGGCTCCGTCTGTAGCAGACATCTACCCCAGTCACATTGCCGACCTCAAGGCGCGGGCCCAAGAGGTCGTGCTCCAGGAGACGCCGAGGTCCAAGTCGCTAATCAAGGCACCCCTGAAGACCACGGGCGTGCTTGATCAATTCAAGCAGGTCGACCTCACGCCGGCGATTGGGAGAGAGTTTCCGGAGGCTAAGCTCATTGATTGGCTCAAGGCTCCAAATGCCAATGAGTTGATCAGGGATCTTGCCATCACGGGTGAGTTTTCAACGTTTATTTTTAACGCAGATGGACTTTCTTATGGCGTCCTCCTCCCTGCGAAAAAAGAAAAGATACATGAAAATTGCCCTCTTTTTGGAATTGATGGCTGACATCAAACATAGTCTCTGAACGCGGCGTGGTCTTCTTCCGCGCGCAAGACGGCCTCTCCAACGATGACCAGAAGGTTCTCTGCCAAAAACTCGGCGAGCTCACCGGCAAACCCAGGAGCTCCGCGCTGCACATTCACCCAATCTCGAACACCTCGTTCCAGGGCAATTCGGACGACGAGATCAGCGTCATCAGCAACGACCTCGCCACCAAGATTTTCCGCGACCGCACCGTGCAGCTTCACGAGCGCAAGCAGAGTCTCAAGAAGGGCTGGCACAGCGACATCACCTTCGAGCCCGTTCCGTCCGACTACGCGAT
>JAJDMY020000363.1:0-43578 GCA_022345705.2 Sabuloglossum arenarium
TTGCTGAAAGGTATAGGCCTCCCAGCTGGGTACTAGTTAAAAATTGCGTTTTGGAAGCTAGGCTTCTCAGAGGGTTTTCTCGTTAGATTTTTTCAACATGAGTACCTACCTGCAGATGATCCTACATCTTGCTTCACCTTTGTCTCCCAGCTGTTGAATAGGAAGACAATTAGGAATGGGAAGAAGGAATTTATAGGGATGATGCATTATCGTGACCTTATGCTATGTATTATAGATGCTTTAGGCTAATACTTCTTCTCGCAGTAGTATATCTCTGGGTAGCAAGCACCATGCTTCTGCCATAGGAATTAATGATACTGGATCAAGCTGTTTGTGTAAAGATCCTCCATAAAAAATACTTCTGGACTAGTAGCTGGATGATAGGTTCTCGAAGGTGCGTAGCTTAAATGAATGGATAGCAGCTTGGATTCTATTGATACTAAAATTGATTACTGACCTCTTATTGAGGCTAGCTTGACCTATCTATATACTGCGGGGTAGGCTTAAATAGGGTTCTCTATCACCTGACCCTTTTAGCCAAGTAGATGACTTCTAAGAGGCCTACTATTGGCCGTTACCTCCCTGTTGGCTTGAGGTCTGGCCGTAGCCAGTACTATGGCTAATACTACTATGACAACTTGTTGGAAAAAATTGAGAGGAGAAGCTCTCTTACCCGACAAAGCTTGAAGAGACATACCGAGTCTTTAGCACTGTAGGAATCTACTCTATGCAAAAGATCCAAACTATGAGAGGAAGTGGTACTTGTGACACTAAGCTTCATAAAATTTTAGAGCAACAGGTAGATTTTTCTCCTTTTCCCATCTCATGTCATCCTTCCTCTTTCATTCTACCAATATCTATTAATATTTACTAACTGCTTACAATACAGATCTCATAGGCAGATGGCTGAAATACAAGCTCCATTACACAGGCATATTTGAGAGGCCTTACTGTCAAGTTTCTACAAAATGTTGCTGGCTTTCCCTCCATCGGAAGAGACTACTACATCGATCGTGTTGGGATTGCGCTACCAGAGAGGCTGCAGAAATAGATCTAGCTATGGATTGAGTCCTGGGAAAACAGATTTCTGATTTGCACAGAAGGGAAGCACTAGACAAAAGAGGACCTTGATGCTGGCAATATAACAGGTCAGGACTTTCTCAGGCTGATGAAGTACTTTCGTTTAGTGCTGCTATAGGACCTAGCAGTTTTGCAGCTCAATAAGTGATCTCCTACTCTTTCTAAATATCTAATAATTATCTATATCCAACTACAGTTATTACTGGCCTATTGCACTTTGCACATACCCTATTTTTCAATCCAGAGTGGGACACCTTTGCCTCCTCTGTTCGCGAGCTCTGTGTGACTGACTAAGAGCCTCTGAGCCTGTTGTTACGGAGAGCACTGCCTGAGCTGAATGGTATGATTATCAGTACCCGTAATGCTTTGCTCAGTATGGAAGTTAAGCATTACTAGAACTTAAAGCAGTAGCTAAGTGCTGTGGAAGTCTGTGTCAATGTGATTGCTAATGGCCGGATTACTCTCTCCTTTTCACCACAGATTGTTGGTCGTTTTGTACCTTAATCTGCATTTACAGTCACAGTAAGTTAGTCCTTCCTATCTTAAACGAATGCTAACATAGCCTTCAATACTACTACAGCTGGTGATACTGGCCCACTAGCCTATACCGTATTCGAGGTGGATATAGTTCACAATATTTGAAGTGAATGGGATGTAGGTATTGCTGTACAGCCAGTGCTAAAAAATTTGGAGAGCTGCTGGGGAGCCAAGCTTTGCCTAGAAAGATTGTAGAGGACTGCGTGGAGTGGGCACAATGTTCTCCTTGACGAGATCCTTTATTATAGACTGTGGGTATTACTACGCGAAGTTTTGGTAACACCATGTAAAAATTATTATAACATCACGTTCCACCACAGCTGGTTAAGCAAATGTCTAGCGTTAAGCATTGCAATGCCTAAAGTAATCTCTAGAGTATGTGCTTCCCCTGTAGTTATTATACCATACTAGCTAATTTTGAATATTATTACTATATAATACCACAGTAGCTCTTATTTGGTAGCAGAAACTGAACTCGGCAGTAGAGTACTATAGTGTATGGTGCTAATTCCTACTCTAGAGATTACTTTAAGTAGCGAAATGCTGAAAGCTAAGCATTCGCTTAATTAGCTATGGCAGAGCGTAGCACTACCAAAATTCCTGTGTGGTGTTACCAAAAATTTTCATGGCAATATCAATAGCCTTTTCATATTACTCCTGGCGCGACAGCTAAGGCTGCTGTCACTGAGCTAGAGCTTCTACGTGCTAGCCACAGCCTTCTTAAGATTATTGGAGAGTTTACTTGCTAGTGACAGCTAGTGAACCTAGAAAGCTAGCTAGTTAAGAGCATAAAGATAATGGGGAAAGAGGTATTGAGGGTCCTTCCTAGCTGTCCAATACTGTATACTTCATGTAAATTAGGCTTTAATATTAATTACTATTTCATAGATACTCCAATGATTGCTTGCTTCTCATTTTCAGTTAAAACAGTTACAAATTGATCAATTCTCAAGCAATCACATTTAATTTAATGCAGAATTGACAATTTAACATATCTCTGGATTTTTTTATATACTTTTTATCACTCTCTAGAGTATTGGTGTTGCGTTATTTTACTTTTTCGCTTTTCGCACTTATCAGAAGGAAAGTTAGTAATGGCATGCGATTACCAGTAATTACTCGGCAAAACCGACCACCAGATAAGTGCTGCTTATCAGAAGGTACTGAGACATGCTTCTCAATATATCATGACGAACAGGGAACCCTTGCTATGTAATCCAAGTGATAAGAGACCGTTCTTCACCTTCTGTCAATGCTTGTTGAGATACACGAGCTGCTCGCCGAGATGGGCGACACTTGTAGTGATGATCTAAGGTAGACCGTGGCACCTAATGATGCTTCGCTGCACCATATACGGACTTGAAGATTCCATTTTTGAGGCCACGTAATGCAAGAATAATGCGCTCTTCTTGAGATAGTGACGACATGATGTAAGTGGGTTCAATTTGATGGATTTAGTGGGCTAATCGTGATGGGTTGTAGTGAACGTCTCGCTAGACGGTGATCACTTCTAGTCATAACGGTAGGCTCAATTCACTGTGGATCTGTAGTCACTCAACACGAATCGAATTTGAATACCAGACTTGAAATAAATTGACTAGTTCGTCATTATGTCGGAATCCCTCGTAACTTAAAGAAAATCGTCATCGCCACCACCAAATTTAGGTGTCGTTGGAAATTCACATTCAACTAGTACGCCTCGTGGTTGTGAAGGCCTCCATCTTTGCCATGCGTAACAGGGTACAAGACGGTGTAGTCAGTGTAATCTGACAGCGCTCGGTTGTCCTCATAGTGCGCCGCCGTTCCGGCGGCCACAGACACTTTGAGCGATGGAATAGAATTGACGGGCACTTCTTCTCCACCGAGCTAAATAGTGGCTTGTCAGCATCTCGCAAGCGCTGGCAACGGATCAGGAGATCAACCAACCTTGGTGACTCTCCAGTGGAGGTGTTCGGTCAGGTACGTCTGGACTGGGTTGGGGTCCAGGGACCAGAGCGGTTTCCCTTGGTCTTGGATGTGGGCATACAGTACGCCCGTGATGGGAATTTGGGCGGTAGAGAGGACGCCCAGCTCCTCCTGTTTCTGGCAGTTTCCGCACCCTTCAGTCTCTGTGTTGTTATTCGTAGGAGAGCTGAAGTTGTAGATACTGCCGATGTAATCTGCCTCGGGATCAGGAGAGCCTGGTCCGATGTAGACTTTGATGTCGAAGGATGCGCCTTGTAGAGCAAACCTATGTAGAATGATTTGAGAGACAGAAACAAGGGGAGCGGAGGATGGATACTCACTTGTCGTAACGAACGTTGACGACGTAGTCATTGTGCTTCACGTCAGGAGTCTTTGGTAAAGGCGCCTGAAGAGGAGTCTGGGGAGCATGAGGAGTCGCTCCCGAAATTGCTGCAGCATCACTCGGAGTGGCAAGGGCCAACGACGTGACGGGGCGCTTTAAGAACTGCTTCCTGGTGGGGCCATAGAGACTGTTGATCTTCTGCTTGAGGTCGGTGACATAGAGTGTCTCGTTAAAGTGGCCACCGGCATTGTACCTTGGCAGCCACGGTTGCAGCTCCGTGTATGAGTAACCTAATTTGAGCCAGTCGCGAACTCCATCGGAGTCGTAGTATGTGCCCTTGTCATCCCGGTGGAACGGGCTAAGTGGCGTCTTGGGCGTGTCGATGTTGTTACGTGGGATGCTCCAGGTGCCTGGGTCAGGGAGGGGGACCTTGGGATGATCGAACCATTGCTTCGAGTTAAGGGACTGCCAGATGGCCAACTGGCGATCGATGTTGCTGCGTTCAGACCAGAGTCAGTTGTCCTGAGTCTTTGATTTGGGGAGACTGGGCCTACCAGTGATGCAACCAAAAGATCGGGTCGAAGCCAGCGACGGCGGGGTCTGACATATGTCCTCCGTTGTCCCCACCGACCCAGTTGTGTATGTTATTGTGGATATACTCGCAATTCAGATATTCCAGGGGCCCAATCTTAGACTTCATCGCGGTCGTGGCGAACGTCTCATAATCAACTGGGTAGGTGAAAAGACGGTAGATGGCCTCTGTGATGGTCCCTTTGAAGCCGGGTGCGTACCAGAGGTGCTTCTTGAGGTTCGTGTTGACCTGATTGTCATTCTCGACGCCGTTGATCCAGACATTCTCCGTGGTCGCGCCGAAAGGAGGGGGGCACCTGCTGGTGCTGTTACATACGTTGTACTGGGAGAGTGAGCTCATAAGTCCTTCGGTATCATCCGTCACATTGGGGTACATACCGGCGACGCACTGACACCAGCTGTTCCCATCGCTTTGCGGTTCGGCATGGAGAACTTGTACAAGGGATTCGGGATGGTTGTCGTCCCAGTGGCTGTGTTCACCTCAATGTTGGCCTTCGCAGCAAGTTTCGGCACCGTGCCGTTGACCGCCCAATCCCAATAGGGGAGGCGCCACGCATTGGCTGCCTTGACCAGCTCAACACGCCTGTGTGGAGGGAATGGAGGGATGACATTTCGTAGCATGATCTCGTGGATACGTTGCTATTCCCATCTCGATGTCAGATCTCGAATCAAAGCATGAAAGGTGGACTGAGAGCTGCATACTTCGACAAGGGTGACGTAGGGTCGGTGCCAGGTCGGGAAGAGTATACTGTTGTGAGTGCAATACCCTACGTTGGGAGTCACGGGCTTCGTGGTCTCGTCCCACGGGACATAAGGCAAACCATGGATACCTAGCCATGCAATCAGCTGACCTGTCGCTCGAGCAAGGGAGATAAGGCATGGAGACGTCAACAAAACGAACCTGCAATCTGAAAGTACGACAGAGTCTGGGTGACATCCAAGCTTTCAAAGTAGCTCAGCGCGAGGATGAACAAATTCACCTGCTCGAGGTTCTTGGGGTCCTCGGACCAGGAGTCGATCTCCTGACGGACAGGGACCTGCTTACCAGGTCCAATTCCATCATGGATGCCAGTGATGGCGTAAGGCTTAGGGCCGACGAGGGACATGTTGACGGGTGCTATTGGCAGCTAGGACTGGCTTGGAAGAAAGGGTGAAACCGAGCAAGGTGGGTGTGGAAGATGGGTGGCTTGTACCTGCACTCTCGAAAGGCGGAGGAGATGCCTCGGAGGAGAGGAGGCTATTTAAGTCCAAAGCGGTCAGTTGAACTCTGTGGATGCTGTGAAGGAGCGGGGAGCTGGTGAGCGGGGTAAGGTCTCGACGGAAACAGTGGCCGAATGGTAACGATGCGTACGGGCGCTGCGGGACTGGCCACTCCCCATGCTTCTTTTCTTCTTCCAGGGCTGAGCTGGCATGGCTGGGCTAGGTGCGACCGGCGATCCGACCACTCGGGAGAAGGTGTCGATGCACCGACCGATGGGATGCGTGAATGGCGTGCAGCAAGCATGACGCACTTCTTTTCTTCTTCCAGGGCTGAGCTGGCATGGCTGCGACCGGCGATCCGACCGGGAGAAGGTGTCGATGCACCGACCAATGGGATGCGTGAATGGCGTGCAGCAAGCATGACGCGCTTCTTTTCTTCTTCCAGGGCTGATGGTTGGCTGGCTGAGATTTTCGCCGCTGCCAGCTGAGAAGAGCAAGGCTGAGGTCTCTCGGAAGGGCTGAGATGCTCAAGTCTCGAAACGGAAGTGTCGGGCGGGGTTGATCTTGGCGCAGGCCCGAGCAGCTACCCCGCAGTGACATCGTTCGCGCTGTGCACTTCGAAATGCCGCAAACGTCTCAATCCCGACCGTACGGCTGAGAGAGAAGAGTTCACGGCCGCCAAGCTTCCTGTTTCGGAATAGCTCTCCTGCTGTTTTCGATTCTCGGCTTTCGATCTTCTGCTTGCAATATCCACGTAGTATTTCGATTCTCTGGTTTCGGCCATCGATCGGTCGCAGCACCTCGGAAGCGGCACTGTGGTATCAGTGCTTTGAAATCGAGAAATGTGCGTCACGTGGCCGGGACGCTTGAGATAGAGGAGGGCGTTAGACTCATGATCGACTTGAAGGCCCACTACCACATCACGGTTATCATCATCGATGCTCTAGACGAATGCGATCCGAGCAGGCGGTTCAAGCTGCTTGGAAACCTGCTGATGTGGTGAAGATTCCCGTGACAACAAGAATAGCATATTCTACATTGAAGGATTTGCCAAATCTGTAGACTACATCAATGCTGGCGATAACACTGGGAATATCAAGAGATGTGCGGAGTCAGGGAAGCCATTAGAGAAGTTCAGCACTCAAGATGCTTATGCTTCTGCTTAGCATTGCCATTCAATTTGGGTTTAGCAGCTAAAAAATAAGCAGATTTCAATAAGCATATGCATAAGCATTGCTTATATGCACGCTTATGGGTTTGTTTTGGTGTTGTGAATATATATGATTGGTTGAACTATGTTTCTGTAATTTCCAAGCCATTTCTCATGGGCATATTCAGATCATAAGCAGCTTTTAAATGCTAAACTATTTCTAACTAGCTATCTCTATTTCACTGCTTCGGCTAAGCATAAGCGTAAGTATTTCAAGTGCTGATCTTCTCTAATGGCCAGAAGTAACTATTGGTGGCAGGAGTGGGTAAACACCTGCGTCGCTTCTCGAAGGTTCCACTCTGCAAGCTTAAATTTACTGTGGAACACCCTAGTTAGCCAGGTAAGCATAATGGATCGCGAGAATAGACCTACTAATAAAGGTTATAAGCAGCTAGATCTCCTTATTTTTCCTGCTAAGTAAGTAGAGTTTTAAGCAATTTTCATTTTTGTATTATAAGAAATTTAAATTAAGGATTTTGAAAGCGCTTTACTATTGTAGGCTAGCGATTTGCATCTTGGCCAAGGTACAGTGAGAGAAAGTCTCATAAGCAGATAATTTTTCTCTGCTTAAAGTTTAACTACATAAGCAGCTGCTTATTTTTCACTTGCTTATAAGGGATCGTCTTACTGAAAATAGTTGTCACATGGTCAAATTTTTGGCCCTAAAAATAAGCGGTACTAGTTGCTGATAACCTCTAATGCTCTTGAGGCCTTAAAAAGTGACCAGTTTCTCTCGGCACGTAAGTATGCTCAGTACTTTGATATGGACTGAAGGACTCTCGGTCAGTGACATGAAGGTGCAACTACTGCTTACAAAGCTCATGCAGCGCAATAAGTATATATTCTTGGCGAAGAGGAAGCCTTAATTAATTGGATTTAATAATGGGATCAGCAAGTATTTCCAGTATGACATGTTCAATTAATCTACTAGTTTAGGTTGCGAGAAGCTATCTACTTATTGGATAACACATGTAATAGAAGCTCATTACTAATTTATTAACATATGCAATAGAAATTCATCACTGATCAATTAATACACAGCATGTTAAACATCTTGACACTTCTAACAGGCACCCCCCAGCCTGAAATGTGCGTAGAGGGTGAAGACTGAAAATAGTCTATTCCTTCTTCCTGTTATATATATCCTCATCTAATTGGTGTTCAATATCAACAAGCCCTAGTTGAGTAACAAACTTCTCATGTTTTTGTTATGGTAAAACCTTGGTTAGATCATCAGCCAGCATTTCAGCTGTAGGAATCTGAGCAATTGACAAGCACTCTGCCTGAACTTCCTGTCTTAGCCAGTTCTTAGATATATTAACATAGTGTAGTTTTGTAGAGAATTGTGGAGCTGTAATTATTAAAATTCGAATAGATTGCTAATTGTCTTTGTATATCTTTAATTCCTGACCTCAGTTGAAGCATATAGTTGCGAAAAAATGCTTCCACCAGACTAGCTCCTTTGCTGTGTGGGTCATGGTGAGCAGTTCGGCCTTGGTGCTAAGGGTTGTCATAGTTTTCTGTTTCGTAGACCTCTAATCAATCAGTCCACCAAATAGGCAAAAGAGGTATTCTTCGGAACTTCAGTGAGATGGAAAATCATCTACAAATGCAGCATTACTAGCACATGTGAATGTTGTATCCATGACTATAGATGAGTACTCAATAGCAAGGTGCCAAGTTAAATTCAGGTATGTAATGGCCTTATCGGCAGCCTGTTGATATTGTTATACTAGGTTCTTCAAGAATTCTGATAGTTTCAAGGCTATATGAGCCACATCTAACCACATAAATATAGCAGCATAAAGCACTGATTTAATCTTTATCTGGGAAGCATGAATTTGTTGTGATGTTGCTTGCCCTTCAAAATAAAAATACATTGGGACATATACAGTCTGGCGGTTCTCCAAATAGAATGACGTCACAGTCTTTTTAATATAGAAGTCATGGCATAATTATAGCTTCCTTCAAGCAAAGACCTGTATGACCTGTATATCTAGGAACTATTTTTGATGTCCCATTTATTTTATCTTGTAATAGTTTATAAGTTTTTTCTTGCATGTCTCGAATACGCTTATATACTTCTTTCAAAAAAGTACCATTATTTCATATACAAAAAAGAACAATGTCAATTTATTATTAATAAATAGGCAGATCTCTTTACTAATAGGGCGTAGCACTAGTTCTCATAACGTTTTCGTAAAATATTTCAGCTATAGGAGTAGTGATTGGAGTAATCTGTAGAGTGCTTATAATAATAAAAGGTACTTTCACCTATTTTTACATCCATCTGGGCATTCAATATAGATGATTTCATCTAGCTTACTGTTCGTGAAGGAACTTATCATGTTGAATTGGTAAACCTCAAAGTTGTATACCACTGTAATCGCTATTTGTGCTTGAAAGGTATGTGCTGCCAATGTTGCTGAATAGTTATCCTAGATAGAGTGTTCTTGTAAATCTCTTCGAATGAATAGGCTAGACTTGTATTTCTCTAGGTGTCTGTTATTATCGAATTTATACATGAATACCTATCTTATTGGAAGTATCTTTGCCTTTTTGGACCAGTTCACTTTATCAAAGGTGTTTTGCCATGCTAAGTCTCCTTATTCCTTCTCTGCTGCCTTTACAAACACTTTCTTGTACTCATGATTCTACAATTCAAGCTACGAGTTTGGTGGTTCTAGTAGATTGTCTTGATGAACTTTTCCAGACCTATATTGAACACTGGATCCGAATGCTGCATGGAATGCCTCTAGATTTTTAGGACAGTATAAGGCTGCTAGGTAGGACTGCTATCTTGTTACGGCCGACTACAGTCGGCGATCTGGGTGCCGCAGGCATCGATCGGGGCAATGGTCAAGGTCGTCTGGCTGACCGTCACGTAGGTAGGTTAGGAAATGAGCTAAGATAGAACAGGGTTATAGACTATAGTTGGCCTAGCTACAACTAAGGTCTATCTGGGTAAATACAAGTATTGACCGATGGGGTTCCTAGTGAGGGCCCCGTCGGTCCTATATAGGCGGTTGGGGTCCGCCAAGGCATTGCCCTAGGCAACGCTGCCCCCAACAAACATCAGACTTCGGGGTCGCTCGACTGACTATGGCGGAGCCCCCTACTGGCTGTGACCTTGCACCAGGTCAATGCCCTCTTCCCTCTGTATGGTCGGTCGGCCTGGCCGACCACCTATACCTGGGATGGCCTTGGTGCGCCGTGATGCCAATCTTGGCGTGGTCCTTGGTGGTTGCCTCTTCTCCTCCTGTATGGGAAGTTGGCCTGGCCGACCGCCTACACCTGGAACCGCTTGGCTGCCGTGATATTAGCCTTCCCTTTCGAGGCCCAGGTTCCTCGAGGCCTAGGAGTTGTTCTGACCAAGACAGCGAGGTCCGTTGCTGCTCCTATGTCCATGCTATCCTGATTGTTTTCGTTCGAATTACTGTCTTTTCGTTGCGTATTCCACTTATCTCGAGGCCTTATACTCGGCTTACGGGCTTCTTTTGTTGGCCGCCGAGTTCTGGGAGTCGGTCGTTGTCACGGTTGGGTCTTCGAGACCCGTTCTTTTGGTTATCCGATATTTTGGCCTTATTCTAGTATATAACCTAAGGTCAACGATGCTGATCCTGTCTTTTTGGCTTCTAGCTGATTGTCTTTTCTATGTCGGTCATCTCTACCATAGTCGGTTCATTGGTTCGGGGGTTGGTCGTCAGCTATGAGGTTGGTCTGCTTTCTGCCTTCTTTCCCCCTTCTTTTTGACTCTCAAGAGGCCCTTCCGGTCTCTGTAAGTCCATTTTTCCTTTTCTAAGTGTTTTTCGTGGTGTTTTCATTGTTGTTGTTTTATTGTTTCGGCTGGTCGCCCCAGGCAACTGAGCGTCTATTTAGAATACTCCATCGTGAGTTTTTTCTTCTTCTTCACGCTACCATCTCTTCAACATGGCCAACCTTCCTCCCAATTCCATGTCCTCGAGGGTCGACATCTCTTCTTTACTCTCTCCTGCCCCCGCGCCAACCTCTGGGCCTTCTTCTAGGTCTTCCTGACTGCTTCCGTCGCTCCCGACATCCTGCCCTCTTCCTCCTTCTTCTGGGGATCCTTTCGTTGGGGGCCTGTCGTCCTTGCCCCCTTCCGATTTCCTCAGGGGTTGGATGCTCTAGCGGCAGTAGCATCCGCCGCTGTTTCCTCATCTCCTGTGGTCGGTCCCTGGGTTGGTGACTTCAGAGCTATCAACTATACCACCTCCACCACCACAGTCGTAGCGATACCCAGTTGCCAACCCTCCGGTCCCCCTGCCCATGTCCCCAGGTCCTTGACCCTTGGGGGGTCAGTCTCGCCCGTTGCGGGCTCTGATGTCATTCCTCCTGTTTTCGAGGACGACGTTAATCATCCTGCGTCGGCTGTTTCTGGCTCCCTGGGAGTTCCTACAGTCGTTGCCGTCCCCGACGCCAGCCTCTCGGGTCCTCTATGTCCGTCCTTGCATGCTATTAGCTCCAGCCATAGCAAGACGCAGCGGAATGCCCTCTTGAGAGTCAATAAGATTCTGGTCAGTGCAGTTCGACTGTCTAGGGGTGCCCGCTGTACCGCCTGTCGTAGGGGCAGGCAGCCATACTGCTGGGTTGGTCTTTCTACAGCCGGGAAGGCCTTTGCTTGCGCCCTGTGCACCTCAAAAGCTCAGGGTTGTGCTGTGGTGAGTCTTGTTCCTTATTCCCTTGTTTTCCTACTAATTGTTCTGTAGGATCCCCCCACCTCCGAGTCGTTCCCCAACCCCTCGATCCCACTCCTGGCCTTCTCGCCCATCATGTCCGGGGGTCTGGGATCGGGGGATGTCGCCCGCCTATCTAATGGCGACGATGGCGACGACGAGGGTATTACTTCTCCCCCTCCCCAACGGACTACTCGGTAGCACCCTGGTCCATTGGGTTCAGGGATTCCACACCCCCGGGAGCGTGTAGCACTCAGGAGTCTGGTAGGTGGATCGTCTTTTCTTCCTTTGTTTAATTTTGCTAACTGGCGTAGGTCAAGACCGACTAGTTTCCTCGCGGTCATGGTCGTGGTCGTCGTCTCGTCCGTGGCCCTGTTCGTCGGCCATGGTCGATTCCTCAGCGATCCCGATCCCCTCCTCCTCGCTGCACCGCCTCTCCTGTCTGTTCCCCCTCCGTTTCCTCTGGCCGTGGTCCTGTCTTTCGACCATGATCAGGCTCGTGTTCTGGGTCATCCCTTCGCCCAGATGCTCGTCGTTTTCTCCTCCTGGAGTACGAGCTTCGGGCACTGCAACGTACCGTTGAAGCCCAGGCCCAGACGTTTTCTACTTTGCAACAGCAAATCGCAACGCAGGATCTGACTATTCATAACCTGCAGGATTCGGATGTGATGAGTTTGTCGGAGATGGGATGGTTTCGGCAGGCTCTCGAGTGTCTTGGATGATGGGTCGGTTGTTGGTTTCCTTTGTTTCTCTCCTTCTCCTTTTCCTATATACTAGCTTTTGTATTTCCTTTCTTTTGGCGTTTTTTTCATTCTTGTTGCTTATTTTTATCATGTATTTATAAAATAGCAATTCTCTTCTTCTCCAAACTGCATTCCCTCGGTCCTGATGTGATACATTATGCTGCAAGTTTAAAGATTATGGTCGTAAGCTTTTGCTTATTTTAGGTCGTAGGCCCTGGTTTGGTGAGGTAGTGCAAGTGGAATTCCCTGACCGCCTCTTCTGTGTTGGCCGTATCATCGGCCGATTACCATGTCGCCTCAATACGTGGAAATCCCACCCATTTTATCAGGTATTGCAGGGTCTCTCTCCTTATTCGGCCCAATTTCTTTAGACCACTATCTAGGATTTCTTAGACTTCTTATTCTTCTTCACCGTCCACTTCAGTCGGTCGAGGTGGAATAGGCATCGGCTGCTCAGATTTCTGACCGTTATATGGTTCTAACAGTGATACGTGGAAGACTGGGTGAATACGCATTGACTCCGATAATACTAGCCTCCTGGCATTGCGGCCGATGAGGTCCTTGACCATGAAGGGTCCTAACCACTTGTTGTCCAGCTTGTCCTACGGCCGCTTAATCTTAATATGGCGTCTCAATAGCCAGACTTTGTCACCAGGTTTGAAGCTTGGTGCTGACGCATGCTTCCTATTATAGGCATTCGACTGTTTTTCTTATGTTGCCTTCAAGGTTGCCTTCAACTCTTCCTGGATTTGTTTGATCTTGTCGTTCCGTTCCTCGGGCACTGGGACTACCCCTCTCGCCGTCAGTCGTATATCCTATACCCTTACGGTACTCGGTAATTCTGGGTGGAATTCGTAACTGGTATAGTAGGGCGATACCCCCGTGCTTGTCTGCCGAATATTGTTTAAGTGGAATTCGGCCAGTGGTAACCATGACATCCAATCGTCCTGCTGGTAGTTGTAATATTTTCGTAGATATTGCTCCAGTGATTGGTTCGTTCGTTCTGTCTGCCCGTCGGTCTGTGGGTGGTAGGCCATCGAAAGGTTAGTTTTGGCTTCCAGCTTCCTACAAAATTCTTGCATAAATCCCGAAGAGAACAGGCTTCCTCGGTCTGATACTATCGATTTTGGCACCCCGCGGCTCATGATGATATATTCCAGGTAGAGGTGGGCCAGCTGCTCTGAGGTGATCGTCTCGTTGCAGGGTACCAAATGTACCATTTTCGTCAGTCGGTCGACTACTACCCATATCGAGTTGAACGTGCATTCTGGCATAGCAGGGTCTTGCGATGTTGGGAGCTTCACAATAAAGTCGGTCGATACCAACTCCCATGCCCTATCCGGTATCGTCAATGGCTGCAGTAGGCCGAAAGGTTTGTGGCGTGGCGGCTTGGCCATGGCACAAATATCGCAGGTTGCTATATAGGTCTCCACATATTTCCTTGCCCCTGGCAAGTAGTAGTTCCTTTTTAGTAGTTCTAGTGTTTTGTCTTGACCAGGATGGCCTGCCGTTGGCCTATCATGGTGTTCTGCCATTAGCCTCAGGCGGATATCTTTGTTATCCGGGACATAGATCAGTCCCTTGTAAAGTAGGATTCTGTCTTCGCTGACTGAGAATTCTGACCCTTCTGTGTCGGCCTCTTTCTTACCCTTCTTGCAGGCTTCATCTTTGGTGTAGGCCTCCTTTAGGTGGTCGGCTAGGTCCTCATACAGGCTAAATACTGCTAGGCCAAACGTGGCCGCCACCCATTGCCCTGGGCGAATGAGTGGTGGGTCACTTGCAGTTACTTCCCCCCCAGTTGGGATGTAGTCGGCCCTGCGCGAAAGGAGGTCAGCTTTCGTATTCAGTGATCCCTTGTGGTAGGTGATGGTGAAGTTGTACTCTGCTAATTCCTCGGCCCAGCGGACCTGTCTTTTGTTGAGTACCTTCATTGTTGTGAAGTATTCCAGGTTCTTGTGCTCAGTAAATACTCTCATTTGTAGGCTCGCTCCTGACAGGTAGACCCTCCATTGCTTCAGGCATTCGACTATTGCTAGCATCTCTTTATCGTAGATTTTGTAGCGTTGCTCTGCCTCTATGAGTTTTCTGCTGTAGAATGCAATTGGTCGCATTATACTAAATTTAGGGTCCAGTTGTGATAAGCATCCTCCAAAAGTGAAGTCTAATGCATCACTCTCCACAATGGCCGGTAGGTCCGGATTGAACTGGCCAAGGATGTCGGCCCCTAGGAATACTTGCCTCATTGCTAAGAAGGACTCTTTGGCTGCTTTCGTCTATTCGAACGCGACGTCCTTTTTGAGTAGTGCTGTCAATCCTAATGTTTAACCTGAGTAGTTCCATATGAAACGCCTATAGAAGTTCGTTAGGCCGAGGAAAGCCTATACCTCCCTAACCTTCCTGGGCGTCGGCCAATCCGTTATCGCCTTTACCTTGTTGGGGTCCATTTGTATTCCGTTGCGACCAAGTATCACCCCTAGGAATTCCACCTCGGTCCTGTGGAATTGATACTTTTTCCTTTTAAGGTATAGGCCTGCCTTAGCCAGGCGTTCTAGTACTTCCTTAATGTGTTGTCGATGCTCTCTCATGGTTCGGGAGTAGATGATAATGTCATCTAGGAATGTGCTCGGATATCGGTCTAAACACTCTCTCAGGGTATTGTTCATCAGGCCTTGGAAAGCCGCTGATGCATTTGTCAAGCCGAAGGACATTACTAGCCATTTGAAATGACTGAATCGCGACCGCAAAGCCGTTTTCCATTTGTCTCCTTCCTTGATTTGTACTAAGTTGTAGGCTACTTGTAGGTCCAGCTTGGTGAAGTATCGCACTCCTCAAGTCCTATCTAGTAATTCCGGTATCAACGGCAAGTGGTATTGATTCTTTATCGTGATCGCATTGAGTTCCCAATAGTCCATGCACACCCGTAGGTCGCCATCCTTCTTAGTCACGAAGGTGACTGGGGCTCCTGCGGGTGACTTTGATTCTTTAATTAGTCCTTTAGTCAGGCTCTCCTCGATTATCTGGCGTAAGGCCTCGCTCTGTGGTTCGGTCATCATGTAGATCGGCCGCCACGGTGGGTTCTTGTTTTCTATAAGCTCGATGCCTAGGTTCCATGGTTGGTGTTGCGGTAGCCTGTTTTCTTCGCTTTCTCCCTCCCCTTCTCCGAAAAGGTACTCATATTCTTTGTAGGCCTCAGGTAGGTCGTCGGCCTTCTCTTCCACAGTGGCCGCTACTCAGCTGCCCTCTATCGTCACAGCCACAAGTGCAGTAGCCAATTGTGAGTAGTCCGACTCGAACACCAGTTTTCTTGTCGTCTAATGTACCCATGGATTATATACGTTCAGCCATGGCATACTCAGAACCACATCGTAGTTCGCCATTGGTATGACATCTAAGCTTACGGTCTCCCTATGCTCGGCCTCCATTCCCAGGGTAAGATTGCACCGCCTGGTGTGGTGTGTGACTGCCTTTGATGAGAGTGGCGTTTCGTCTATAACCGATAGTGGAACTGGTTTGTTCTTTCGTTCTAACGGGATCCTATGCTCTTCGACAAAAGCGTGCTGATGAAATTAGATGTGGCACCGCTGTCTAGCATGATCCGAATCGGTCAACTGCCATGTCCCTTAGGTTGGATTCATCCTTGAAAGGTAAAGTGCCCTGACCGCCCTTCGGTCGCTGCTACCTTCTTCTCTTCTTCTTCCTTTAAGGTTCCACTGGCCGATTCCTGTAGGTCTGGCGGACTGGCCGCCAGTGCCAGACCTACTCGTTTTCCAACTCCGAGTCTGGGTCTGGGACTGGGTCTTTTTGCTTTGTGGCCGAGACGTAGGCCTTACTCTTCGAGTTTCTTTCTGGACAGGTTGGCCTTTTGTGGACCGACTTCCCATACTCAAAGCATAGGTCATTCTTCCTACGATGTTCCCTTATCGATTCTTTCCACTCTATCGTTGCATCGATCTCCATCTTATCATTATGGTCGTTCAGAGGGGTGGTCATCCGCCTAGTCGGTCTTGGTGACTTGGAGAAGCGACTTGATCGGCTTGCTCCCAGCCTGTTCCCTTCATCCCTCTTCTCCTGGTTGCGTTCGTACCACCAAAGGTCGAGTTGGAGGGTGAGGGAAATCATCCCTTCTGAGTTAGTCGGTCTGCCTACTCTTGCGATCTCATCCTTTATGCTGTTCTTCAGGCTGACGTAGAAGTGTGATACGAGGGCGCTATTGCCTCAGGACTGCAGCCTAGCTGCCACTGTCTGGAATGCCATCACATAAGCCGGGACGCCAAGGGTCTGCTTTAGCGCCAGGATCTGTCTTTCGGCTGTTGCTACCAAGTTCCCATCGCTATACATCTTCTCCAGCTCTGTCATGAAGAGGCCATAATCCTCTATCCACGGGACTACTATTGCTCCACCCATCTTATATTCCTTCACCTTTGGCTCCTACCACTTGTACGCTGTGCCTCATAGGTGCGAGACTGTTAATAACACTCGCTGTCGGTCGGACTGAAAGGTACGTTCGTTCAAAAGGAAGTATAGGTCTAGTCGGCCAACGAAGTCGCTGTACTCGGACTGTTTTCCGCTGAACTCTAGAGGTGACGAGTGCCTAAATGGGTTCGCTGTTGATATGGGCACGGGTAGATCGTGGGGTAACTCCGGTTGTGGCTATGGAGTTACGATCCTGAGTGTCGATGGTGTTAAGGTCAAGCCTGGCATGGCTTCGGGCTGTTTGTTCATCGCTAATAACTGTTCCAGTATGAGGGTCTGCTATTCACTTTTTCGGTCCAGCTCCCTTAAGACTGATTCTAACGCTGCGTGTTGTAGTGTCAAGGCCTCCACCTGCACTACCAACGCATCCACCACCCCGCTATCTTCTCAGTTTTCTCCTTCTATTCGTGAATCCATTCCCTTTCCTTGCTAACGGGTACGGCAGGGTTGGATTGGTCAATTCTAACGGCCGACTACGGTCGGCGATCTGGGTGCCGCAGGCGTCGGTAGGGGCAATAGTCAAGGTCGTCTGGCCGACCGTCACGTAGGTAGGCTAGAAAACGAGCTAAGATAGAACGGGGTTATAGACTATAATCGGCCTAGCTACAACTAAGGTCTATCTGGGTAAATACAAGTATTGACCGATGGGGTTCCTAGTGAGGGCCCCGTCAGTCCTATATACGCGGTTAGGGTCCGCCAAGCCGTTGCCCTAGGCAATGCTGCCCCCAACAAACATCGGCCTTTGGGGTCGCTAGACCGATTATGGCCGAGCCCCCTACCGGATGTGACCTTGCACTAGGTCAATGCCCTCTTCCCTCTGTATGGTCGGTCGGCCTGGCCGACCACCTATACCTGGGATGGCTTTGGTGCGCTGTGATGCCAATCTTGGCGTGGCCCTGGGTGGTCGCCCCTTCTCCTCCTGTATGGGCGGTTGGCCTGGCCGACCGCCTACACCTGGAACGGCTTGGCTGCTGTGACATATCTTTCTTTTCAGATGGTTTTTAAGTATGATTTTCCTCCTGTATATTTGATTCTAATATATCTTTTGCATTATTATTCGGTTTATATATTTTCATGAAATTTTTGGAACTGGGCATTAGTACAGAGCTACTATGCTCTGGAGTTATATCAGGGGTTGGTAGTATAGGGTTGAAGCCCCCTGTTTTAGATTTGGCATTATCTAGAAATACTCAAGGTAAAAAGTCATTCTTGGGATATAGCTCTCTAGTAGGGTATTGTAGTCTTCTCTCTTGCTCTTATAAGTCCTTTTCTTCCTGTGGGTCTGCCAGTTGGTGCAAATATTCTAGCTGCATTCCATGAGTTATTGTAGGGTTTAGATCTGAGTCCATATGAGACCTTTTGTCCATATTTCGCTGTTGAAGGCTTGAGGCTATGTACAGCTTGATAGTTTCTTCGGTCTCCTTGAGGTTGCATCCTCTCTCTACTTCTTTAGAATTATAGAATAGAGACTCGTTAAATGTGATATTTCTAGTTGATATTATTTTATTTTTACCTAGAATCCACATACTATAGTTGTTGATTGAATCATATTCAAAGAAGTATCCAATATGAGTATGAGGTTCTATTTTCTTTGTCCTAGGTATCTTGTGCTTCAGAGCGTAACCACAACATCTAAAGAATCCTAGATTATCAATAGTTTATTTCTCCTCTTGGTTTAATACTGCTTGTAGTGCTTGCATCAGTGACTTCCATATCAGTGTCTTGCTTAGGGTTTGATTGAATAGGTATTCAGCCGTCTTAATTTTCTCGGGTCATAGATCCTCTAGTATATTGCTTCCAATCTGCATAGCTGTTGCCTTACAAATTAACTTGTTTTCTGATCTCTCTGCCTCTCCATTCTGTGCTGGGGTATAGGGGGCCGAATGCTCTAAAATCACTCCCTTTTCGCTTGCTCATTTGTTAAACGTAGAGCCCAACAAGGTATCTCTGTCAAGTCAAATAACTTGAATGTTTCTATCATAACGACGTAGGATAAAAGCAATGAAGTCTTGGATCACTATAAGACTGCTTGTTTTCTGAGAAATAGTGGAAATATAGTTCATTCTCGTGTGATCACATAGAAACTGTACAATCCAGCAGTCGCAAGTGTATCCAGGTACTAGTTGTATCAAGTGGAAGTGAACCTTCTAAAATAGAGTATTTGCTTGATTCTGTGGCTATAGTAAAACTAATCTATGAACTTGGCTTAAGCTCCAAGTCTCGCAATCTATCGTCTTCAGTGTTGTTTCTCCCTGTTAAGATATGGATAAGTGTTGTATTACATAGGGCCATATATGGCCCAGGCAGTAGTACCATATATTGATTAGAGTATTCATCGGAATAGATAAGGTTCGGAAGGCACTATTACTCTTTAACTAAAGAAATTCAAGTGTCCATTGCCTGTGGTTCTGCTTGTGAGTACAGAATGTTCTATTCTGGTAGGTGAGGCAGCTGTTCTTTGTGTCCCAATGCACGTTCTTCAATATAAACCTCTCTAAAGATGTAATAATGTTATGAAATGATGGGATGTAAGCTGTGTCGGATAGCTCTATTTTCCTCAGACCATTTAGGGTCTAGATCATAACTATGACCTGTCCGAACCCTTCAATCAGAAATACTGTGTTACTAGTATACATAAAAGTCTCTTCTTTGGATAGTATGAAGGTCTGGAATCTTAACTGATCATTACATACTTGGAGACATGCTCTGAAGTCAAGGATAATATTATCTCGAAGCTAATAGTTGAACAACTCACTACTAAGGGCCGAAATGGCGAAGTTCTAAAAGCCTGAGAGATTTAATAGGACTGTCTGCTCGCTATCATTGATTTTATTTACTTGCTTATGGATTTAGTCGATAGTGTCTCGAAGTTTTGCACTTTTTTGTATCTTTTCATTGATCTGGCGCTGGCTCGCTAGATCTAGCTTTCAGTTGTTTAGCCTAAGATCCTCCATTAGATACCAGCACGTCTGGAATTTATAGGGCTTCTCACATAGGTAAAGCCTATTATCCTTCTCCTCCTTCTCCTTTTCATCTAGCTTCTCATTCCAAAACAATGATGTGAATGCTCTATAAGAGGCTAGGGCCTTTTTAATAATTTAGACCTGAATATAATTCCTAAAATGCTCCAGAATTATGTAGATAACCGTATGTCTTCTTCATTGTGCAATCGTTCCTGTATCCTGATGATCTAAACTCCAGCAAAGTCCAGTGTCAATTCCTTGATTGCGTTGAGAAAGTTATAGAGTGGGCGTGTCTTTGCTATATCTAGCAGATCGTAATTTTATCACTTAGTGTACATGTTGTCCCATTATTTCAAACAATTCTCTATATTCTGGTTTCGAGAGAGTTTATTGAGTTTTTAGTACTGGTTTACGAGTTCAAGCTTGTGGGCCTGGTCAGATGGTGCTACTCGTTGTTTGAGTGCGATAAGCATCTCGTGGAGCATTTCTTTCTTGAAGAGGTAGATATAATATGAACAGGATACTGTCACGTGGACAAGAGTATGCAGGCTCTTTATAGAAGCTTGTTGTCACGGGTGTGGGTTTGCGGTGCTGAAAAGCGAAGTGCAAATCCGCCTTATTACTAGAATACAAAGCTAAGGAAGTGAGAGGCCTTATGGGCCTCGCGAGTTTATAAACATAGTGGAGGTGTTACGTCATTAACACTCTGTGAGGTCGGCAAGCTGTAACATTACCCCCCCTTTTGAAATAAGCTCATCCTCGAGCTTCTGTTAGGTATATCTTCTGTGGCCTATCGTCGTCTGTGTGTGGCTCAAAGAACATATCGTTTATGGCGCATTCTAGCCAGTACTGGAGGTTTTTCAGGGGGCCTGGTCGATTTGGGTTTACCTTATGGAAGTCTCGTAGTGCAATTGGGCTATTACTTAATGAGGAGGCTAGGTACCATTCCGGATCCGGGTCCCATCTCTTCTACTGTATCCTATATTGTAGCTTTCCTCGTACAAGTTAAACTGCAAAGACTTCTTGCACCTCGTATTCCATCTCGCCATCTTCGAGGATGAGCGGTGGGGGTTCCGGGTTGGCCTGTCCTGGGAGCGGGTTGTTCAGGTCTCATCGTAGCTTCTCGGCATGGAACACTGGGTGTATCTTCATAGAGTCAGGTAGTTTAAGCTTGAAGGAATGGCTGACCTGCTCCAGGATCTCATAGGGCCCTTACATCTGGTTTGCGAGCTTCTTGCTCGGGCAGTCCGTGTGCCAGTGCCTTGTCGTGACCCATACCTTATCACCTACCTTGAAGTCTACCGGTCTTCAGTGCTTATTAGCCTGTGTCGTATATCGTTCTTGTGCCCCAGCCATATATTCCTTCGCCTTCAGCCAGGACTGGTACAGCTGAGTAACTATGGCCTTTGCCTCTTCGCGGTTAAGCTTCTCCTTTGGAGTGCTAGAGCTAGTTTGGGACTCCCAATCGAAAGATGTTCATGGCTTGTATCCTTTTTCTGTGAGAAATGGTAACTGTCCGATTGTCTCGTGCCAGAGCGTGGCTTGATGGTAGTACACTATGGTTACCCAGTCGTCCCAATCGTCTTGGTAATAGTTCACGTAAGGCCGGAGGCGCTGATTAAAGTACTGGTTAACAATCTTGGTTTGCCCATCCGGCTGCGGGTGGTTGGCTGTGGATAACTTGAGCTTCGTACCAATGCGTTTGTAGAACTCACTCCAGAAGTCTGATATAAACTGGGGACCTCTATCGGATATGATCGTCTCGGGCACACCCACATGGCGAACCACATGCTTAAGAAAGAGTGGCGCGAGATCTTTTGCCATAATTGTGTCTTGCACGGGTACTGTAATAGGGCGTTTTCCTAGGCGATCGACGAAGATGACTACCATATTGTGGCCGCTGCGGCTCCCGGGACACTTCTTGAAGTCAACTGATACGTGCTGCCATGGGCGGTCTGATACTGGTAATGGATGTAGGATCCCGGGCTTTCTATCTCGAGGTACATGTGAGCGCCGACATGCGTGGCAGTTATTCCTATATTTATCAATGTCGCTTTCTTGGTTCGGCCAGTAGTAGCGACTCTGTAGGAGTTGCTGTAGTTTCGTCCATCCAGGGTGCCCCATTAGCGGCTGGTCGTGAGCTTCTCGAATGAGTGCAGTTCGTAGTGGCATTTCAGGCATTAGCAGGCCATTTGGCACGTACAGCTTCCTGAGGAACAGGAGCAGGCCATCTCGTAGCTGCCAGGTACCTTCCTTCTCGTTTCGAGCTTTAACTCTAAGCTCTTCGAGCTCAGGAGATGTCCGGTTCGCGGATAGTAACTTATCCACCAGTTCAAAGACTTTACCTTCGTTACTGGCATACTCGATGGGTGCTAGCTGTAGGTTTTGCACCACCTCGTCCGCGAGCTTCTCTTGAGGGAGGAGCGTTTGGGTCCGGTGTGCAGCCTTGGCTCAGTCCTGTCTCGAGATGTCCTCGAGCTTTCGGCTTAAGGCATCTTCTCGTTCGTTCGACCTACCTATGCAGTACATTAGCTTAAAGTGATATCGGGACAGGTACTCGGCCCAGCGAGCCTGTCTCGCAGATAGCCTTTTCATTGTTATAAAGTATTCCAGAGCTCAGTGGTCCGAATAGACCGTAAAGGGCGTCCGTTGCAGCCCTTCGAGCTCGGCTCGCCACTCTTCGAGCGAGAGGATAATGGCTAGTATCTCCTTGTCATGGATATCATAATTCGTTTCAGCCGGCTGTATCGTCATCGAGAAATATGCCACAGGATGCCAGAATTGCGTTTGTAAGTCTTGCTGTAACAGCACTCCAGCGACTACTCCATTCGAGGCGTCCGACTGAACCCTAGTAGGAAGTTCAAAGTCGTAATAACTGTCACGACCGACTATGGTCGGCGATTTGGGTGCCGCAGGCGTCGGTCGGGGCAATGGTCAATGTCGCCTGGCCGATCGTTACATAGGTAGGCTAGAAAACGAGCTAAGATGGAGCGGGGTCCTAGACTATAGTCGGCCTAGCTACAACTAAGGTCTATTTGGGTAAATACAAGTATTGACCAATTGGGTTCCTAGTGAGGGCCCTGTCGGTCCTATATACGCGGTTGGGGTCCGCCAAGGCGTTGCTCTGGGCAACGCTGCCCCAACAAACATCGGCCTTTGGGGTCGCTCGACTGAGTATGGCCGAGCCACTTACCGACTGTGACCTTGCACCAGGTTAATGCCCTCTTGCCTCTGTATGGTCGGTCGGCCTGGCCGACCACCTATACCTGGAATGGCCTTAGTGCGCCATGATGCCAATCTTGGCGTGGTCCTGAGTGGTCGCCCTTTCTCCTTCTGGATGGGCGGTCGGCCTGGCCGACCGCCTACACCTGGAACGGCTTGGCTGCTGTGACAATAACGTAGAACTGGTGCTTCGAGTATAACTTGCTTGAGCCTGTCGAATGCCTCCTGACACTGCTCATCCCACTTGTACAGTATACCTTTACGTGTAAGAGCATTAAGGGGCTTCGCGATGCGTCCGTATTCCCTAATATAGCGTCAGTAGAAGTTTCAGAACCTCAAGAAGCCCTGTACCCCTCGAAACGTAGACGGTGCCTGCCAGTCTCGGACCACTGCAATCTTGTCGGGGTCGACCTCAATTCCATCTGTAGACACTATAAACCCTAAGAACTTCGTGCGGGTGGTCCGAAACTCGGACTTCTTAATGTCAGTCTGTAGGCCAGCGTCTCGAAGCCGTTGCAGGACCTTCCGAACGTGCTCGTAATGCTCGAGAGGGTCTTCCGAGTAGATCAGGATGTCATCGAGGTACGCCGTACAGAAGTCGTCTAGGTAATCAAAGAGGACGTCATTCATATACCTCTGGTACATAGCGGGTCCGTTCGTGAGTCCTTCCGATAGGACCCTGCACTTGTAGGCCCCATACCTCGTAGGAAACGTAGTCAGTTCTTTGGAGTCCTGGTCCATTCGGATTCGGTGAAATGCCTGCCTAATGTCGAGCTTCGTATAGACTTTGGCCTTCGATAACCTTGCGAGTGTTTCACTAATGAGTGGCAACGGGTAGTGGTCCTTACGAGTCAGGTTATTAAGCTTCCGGTAATCGACGCAGAACCGTAGCGCACCGTTGGGCTTTTTCACGAACAGAATTGGTGATGCGAACGGGGACTGGCTTGGCTCGATGAAGCCTCGCTGGAGGTTCTCCTCGAGGAATCGTTTAGTCTCTTCGAGCTCGAGCGTAGACTGGTGTCGGAGCGGGGAGTATCCGAGACTCTCGGGGCCCTCGGGACCTTCAATCCGTATCTTGTGGTCGTACGAGCGGTGTGGAGGTAGTACGTTCGAGGCTTCCTTCGAAAAGACATCAGCATATTCCTTCAACTCGTCCGGCAATATCCTCTCGAGCCATTGTAGCTCCGTCTCGTTCGGGTGCTGGAGGGAAGCATCCTCCTCCTTGGGCGTAGTGTCGGTAGACTCCTGGGTCCCATCTTCACAAGCCTCGAGCTCGCGGTCGATTTCAAATAATGATATTACAAAGAAGACGTTCTTCTTCTTACGTAGGTTTGCCTTAAATGCTACCGCCGAAATACCGCAGATATCAATCGTGGGTGGTCGTCGCTCACCCTGTTTCCTCGTAGTTTGGTGTGTCAACGGGGGTAGTAGTTGTATTGGTTCGTAGTCTCAGGAGAGCTCGAGGCTCATCTTCTGGTAATGATTTGCCTGGTCTGCTCGCCACGTTCTAGCTTGGGTTGGATTCTGCGACCTCGGCGGGACTCGCTGGAGGATTCGTGGTTTCCATACTTCGGCCGTAGCTATCAGCTTATCCCGTCGGTCTGCGTCTATCTGGTATTCTGGCTTCTCGCCAGCGTGTTCGAGATTCTTTCTCGTAGTGGTTAAGATTCGTGACCACCCGGCGTCTCGAGGTCTATCCTGTGCCCATACTAGCTAGTGGTGCCTACAGTCAATTAGCACGCCCGTTGCGGCGAACCACTTACGTCCTAGGATCATACTGTGGTCCCCGAGGCTCACGGTGAGCATTGGTACCTGAACTCGTCGGCCGCCGAGCTCGAGCATGAGCTCGAGGAAGTGGGTAATCGAGGCTGCTTGTCGCCCGTCAAACCCTTGTACTTTACACAGTTCTTTTAGTTGGGTTGGGCTTACGCCCAAGAAGGTCTGTATCGTTCTTGCGAATTTAAGGTCAACAAACGTATATCCGTTGGCTCCAGTATCGATGAGAGAGGTGGTTTTAATGCCTAGTCCATTGTTGCTAACAGTAGATGAGAGGGTAAACGAATCACCTCCTAACAGCTGGCTTAGGTCAACTTCTGCAACCCCGATACAGTACGGCCCTGAAGCAGAGACTTCCTTCAGGGGTACTATTTTCCCGGATTCTCGTCGACTTCCTTCTTATTCAATACTTGGGCGATCCTTGTGGCTCGGACCTGCTTGGTACGTTCAGTCGGTGGCTTCGGGTACGCTCTCGAGATATGGCCTGGCTCGAAGCAGTTATAACACTTAAGTCCGGTTGGGCTCGGGCTCATTTTCGGCGTAGTAAGGCGTTCGCTGCTCGTTGGCTTCGTGAGTGCTCGTGGGCGTGGTACTGTCTTCGAACCTGCCTTCTCGGGGCCCTCGGGTCTCTTCGAGGCTTGGTCAAGTATCTCGAGACAGGTTCAGATCTGTTAGTGAATAGTCGTACAATAGCGTGCGAGCTGGCTCGTCGTAATCTCTGGGTCATTATAGTACGTTGCAACTGCTTCTTGCAGCTTCCACATGAGTTTGTCGTTCAATTCATCCTTTAGGTCTCAGGCGCTAATATTGCCGTCGGCCACGTAGCTTAGGAACAGAGCATAGAATTCCTGGAAGGTCTGTCCTTTCTTCATAGTAAGATCCTTAAATGCTTGTCGGGTATTGCGTTCTTTATTCGGGTCGCCGTACAGCTCGTAGAGGTGCTCATATAGCTCGGTCACTGTATCGTATACGTGCAGGCTTGAGGCCTCGAGCCGTGGAGAGATAAGTGCGAGAGCATTACCGCTCACTCGACCGGCAGCGTATATGATCTTAAGATCCTCAGTTGGGTACAAGTCAGTGTTACCTTGAAGCTTGTTCTTGACCTGCACGAGCCAATTATCGAATGTAGGCCCGTCCTTATTGCTTCCATCAAACAGCGGTGGGTCTGGCAGCTTGCCGGTACGTCGGGTGCTTCCAGGGCCTGGCGTGCCTGGCGGAGTAGGCTCGTGGTGCTGTGCAAGGACTCGGTCCAGAAGTATCTCGTTTCGTGCGACGGCCTGCCTGGCCTCTCGTAGCTGTTCACGGTAGTTTTCGCTGTGGGATCGAAGCTCTCTTCTCTTAGTAATCAGGTCAACGATCTCTCCATAAAGGGTCTCAGGATCTTTGAGCATAGCTTGAAACTCAGCTCGTGTTAGAGTGGGCTTCTCAGTATCGTCGTCTTCCTCCGCTCGTTACTGGAGGGTGTCTCGTCGCGCGTACGCCAGTTCAGGCTGTTCGGGCAGCTCGTCGTCGTGCTCGAGGCTCGCTGCCTCGGGCCGTGAGGGTATCGTTGTCATGTTGACTTCTTTCGCCATTGCGTTCGTGGGTATGCCTGTCCTTGTGCGTGTTCTTGCGTGCGTTATAGCTTGCACTTGCAGGTCTATTCCTGCTTTGCTCGTGAGCTCGTTTTCATAGTCGTGCGTGTGGGTTCCGCTCAGTGTTGAGATTGCTACGCTGCGCTGGCTGCGTCTCTTTCAACGAGTGGTACAGAGAGTTTAGAATCCGCCTGTCGGATTGCAAAGGAAGGTGAGCTTTGTATTATGTCACGGGCGCGGGTTCGCGATGCTGAAAAGCGAAGTGCAAATGCACCTTATTACTAGAATACAAAGCTAAGGAAGAGAGAGGCCTTATGGGCCACGCGAGCTTATAAACATAGTGGAGGTGTTACGTCATTAACACTCCGTGAGGTCGGCGAGCCGTAACACTTGTTGTCACTTGGGTTCTCGGTTCTGGTCCTTTCAGTCATCTCGTAAGACCTTGAGTTCTTCTAGTTCTTCGAGCGTAAGCTCACTAATCAGGGTCTTCATAGGGTTAGGGTAAAGACATATCTTTGTCGGTTTTAAATAAGTGTATCGTTATGTCCACACTCCTTTTTGGAGTAGCAACTCCATTTTACGCAGTCACTTCTCGCCTCACCATACAATTCATCATTAGATATATTTGCGATGCAGTTAATGATGAGCCTACTAATAGAAATAATATATACTGTAAATTACAGTAATATTTTCGCGCACTTGGCTTAATTGAAAAAATTTTCATTTTACCTTCATAAACAACCAAAGAAATCCCTTAGCTTAGTTTGAGCAATTTTCCAACACGATTCAAAAGAAGTTTTGAAAACGGACAGAAAATGGTCGTCGAATGCAAGTAAAGCAGCCTACTCCTGATGATTGTGACAGCCATAATTCTGAGGTTGCGGCAATCAAATGGCGAGGCCATTCCCTTAGTGTCAAAGGAGCCTGGGTTTGCCGGAATGACTAAATCGGTAATAGAGAAGATCAATACCTGAAATGCTTATGCTTATGCTCAGCCAAAGCAGCGAAATAAGCGTGGCTGGGTAGGAGTGGTTCAGCACTTAGAAGATGCTTATGATCAGAATATGCCCATGAGAAGTGGCTTGGAAATTATAGAAATATAGTTTAACCAATCATATTTATAAGCAATGCTTATATAGGCATATTCTTATCGAAATCTGCTCATTTTATAGCTGCTAAACTCAAATTGAAGGTGTTGCTCTGGCGACGCTAAGCAGAATCATAAGCATTTTGAGTGCTGAACTTCTCTAATGAGCTATAGTTTGAGAAGTGAGAATACAGGTTAAGAGGTGTAATTATTTTGTTTTATGCTAAGTATTATGTTCTCTAAAAAAATGAAGTCACTCTTCCAAGATGCTCAAGATGTTGTGTGGTGAGTTAGGGAGTGTCGCGCAAAATGGAGTGCCCGCACAAAACAGAGTGGCCGCCTTAAAATAGGGTGTGGTCATACCGACACCCTTAAGTTACCAGCAAACTCAACGGGCTCCTCGATTCTTCCATTAGTTAGCCCCTCTCGACGGTTACATTAAAGCCACAATCACAATGCAAATCAGCATCAAGTAATTAAACCACTGAAAACATTTAGGGAGCTCTTGCTCTATGAAAAATAATTCCATGCCAGGTTTTGTCCCTTCCCACAAAATGGCAGGACCATTCTCTCTGAATCTCAGCCACTCACGCCGCCGGATGACTATCCATGTGTTGGTTAAATTCTCTTCTTAGCTCATCAAGTCTGCCTTTCAACTTCTCGACAGAGGGATCGATATCTGTCGAACGGCATCAGCCAACTGTTCCACCTGTCCATAAAAAAATGAAATCGACTTACCAGCCAATCGCTCGCTGAATCTGTCACTCTGATCTTTCACTCGAGTCATCTCTCTAGAGAAGCGATCCATTTCGGGTTGTGGTACAGCTGGAGGAGTTGGAGGGACTGTCACCGCAAGTGCTACGTTGGCCCGAGTTGGTAGCGCGCCTTCGCCGTCTCGATTGATGGGAGATTCAATTTCTCGGATTTCGGCTTCGATGCGCAGAAAGCTGTTCAAGGTTTTATGGATCTTAGCTTCGGCTTCCAGAATGCGGTTCTCGTTCATTTGGATTCCTGTCTCGCCTTGTAGGATGATGGATTCGGTTACATAAACGCGGTAATCGGGCGATTGAACGTTGGCTCGAGCTCGGTTATTGCTGATGTCCGTACGTTCAATGTTGGCTTGGGCTCGAATGACGCTGGCCTCAGCTCGAAGACGGCAGCATTCAGCGCTGCCTTCGCTGGCTTCGATTCGACAGATTTGCGTCCAGGATCGATTGGTTTGGTTAATGTAGCGTCTCGGGCTATTGGCCATAACACTGTAAATGCATCTCTCACTTCGTAGGACACTAGTCTCAATCTTCAGGAGGCCAGCCTTAGCTCGCAATACGCTAGCCTCTGTTCGTAGTGCGCTGGCTTCTGCTCGCAATAAGCTGGCCTCCGCTCGTAATATGCTGAGCTCAGATTGATTGAGGTTGGTTGAGGTTCGTATGGCAGCCACTATGATTGATTAGTTCACCAGTTGGAATAGGTAGGAAGGCAGAGAAGAGGAGACTCGAGAAGCTTTATGTCGCCTACATTGTTTCCTACCTGCGTGGTTTGCTGTCTCACCGTATCGTTGCTTTATATAAGCCTTTACGAAGTTGAATAGGATCTGTGTGAGCCTCACGACAGTGAGGAATAGAAGCATGCAGATCAGATAGGAAAGAGCTTTTTCTGCCCACGACCCCATCCTAATTCGACTGGTTATAAGTCGAGCTGTTTAGATGTGGTGCAGTGCGCAGTTGTTGTTGAGGTTATGAGTCGCAGGTGAAGGTATGGAGAGAAAAGAGGGATTGACACTAAGCCATCTAGCGTCTAGATACACTCTGTAGTGGTGTTAACGTCATCGCAACAATGCATTGCCCAATCGGAAAGCTACGTATAATATGATTAGTAAGGAGAGCGAAACGAGACCCACTGATCTGAACGAATACAGGCATCGCCACTCCCACCGAGACAATATAAGAGTTTCTGTATGGCCCATAGTATTGCCACGGGGCAATATGGTAATGTCACGGGTAGAAAATGGTAATGCCACGGCCGTGGCATTACCATTTCTTGCGCTCCAAGCGCGTCCAAGAAGAGTTAGTGACACGAATTTAGTGGAAGTTAAATTAGAAAAATTTTCTTGCCTCATTCTTCGATCATCAGCATCGCAACTATAGGGTGCGATATGGCCGAAATGAGCACAATCAGGTTCGAGATACCGGTTCCCATCTCACTGAATGCCAATTTTCGATACAAGGATCAGTAAAGAACAGAATTTGGACGTTTAAAGTACGCTGTCCCAACTACAACCATGATGCCTCTACGTCTGCAGTAGCATATCAAATACATCGTCATTTACCTAGTGAGCTCCAGGCCCAGATTAAAAATATACATTAGCTTATATTGGGCCTAGGGAGATTATTACAACATTGCGACAAATGACAGACCATCCGGTTCTCAAAAATGATATTTTTAATGTTTGAAAAGACAATGACTTGCAGCATTACAAGGCAAAACCCCAATTGAAAGTCTTGTAGTTATTATGTTTAAAAGTAACCATGTTTTTAATTATCGTACTGACTCTATTGGCTGAATTACGCATCTGTTTTTCACTCATACTTAGTTAATCGAATTGCTTCATGTGACGGCGCATGGTGAATATCCCCAGGATTCTGAGGGCCTAAACAGAAGTAGGCTTGAGCCATGAAGAAGTGCCCAATACTAAAGCTGAAATACTTATCTTAGTCGAACATCCTAAGTTAAGTAGTTACCAAAGCCCTAAAAGACCAGGGTACTTGTTGGAAATACGACTACCAAGCTTGCTACTAGAGACAGGTAGGCCTCTAGTTAGATGAAAGTTCTCAGGGCGTGAAGTGCTACTATTGCTAGACAATAGGAGGATAACACTAGAGAGGGGAAGTCCTCTGCCTTTAGATCAGAGGCCTTCACTTAGGAAGGTAATAAATATATCCTTAAGTAGACCTGATTACACCTTTATAAAAAGTGGCCAGTCTCGGCATACTCTCTTCTAGTTCAGCCACTCCCTGAGGTTTTAGATCACCCACACCACCCCCCCCTCCAACAATACATGAACAACAATAGAAGAGTGCAAAGCGCGAGTCAATATAAATTCGATTTAGAGTAATAATTAAGACTTCAAATACATGAAATTCATAACACATTTCATAATAGATTCAACTATAGAGTAGTCCCACCTAATTTATTTCTTCTTGCATGTAGATCTATGCCTCTTCTCAGTCTTTATCATAGTAGTACCAGCCATAGTACTGGCCACGTCCATATAGCAGTCCGACAGGGAGGCGCCGCCCAATGGTGGTTCCCCTAATAGTAATCTTCTTAGCCAAGAGAGTCAGGTGACGAAGAATGTCATCCTAAGCCTACCTCGTAGTACATAAATATAGCAAGCTGGCCTTATGAGAGAGACAAGCGATCAGTTTTAGCATCAATAGAAACTAAGCTGTTATCTATCCATCTGGGATACATACCTTCGGGAACCCAGCGACTCATAAGTAGCCTATTCCGAATAGAGCCACATAGTACAGTATAGCAGTTACACGTCGGAATGCCAGCGAACCACGAGATGGTCGATAGTCACCATGCTATCCACGAAGCCCAGAAGTACCCTTTGCATAGGGTCCTTACAGTCTTTTCTTTAACTTCAAACGCAAAACTATCTCACTTAGTCAATGTCTTATTCCAAGATCCTTTAAAATGCCCTTTGCCTTCAACAATTCCCAGATAATGAAGAAGAGGTGCCAGTAATCCCACCAGCAGATGTAGTAATGCCACCGGCAGAAATGGTATTCCCACCGGAAGAAATTGTAGCGATAACGGTAAGAATATTAAATACAAAACGATGGTTTAATTTCTATTAGCAATTTATAAGAAAACGAGTCTGACTTTTCTTCTTACTTGCCCCTCCTTCCTTATGCACTTATCCATCTCATCCGACCTGTGATTACAGCTAGTATGTTGCTTTCGACTGTAATAAAGATTAGATATATAATATACTGTGGTAAAGAGTACTTAACGTACTTATTTTTTCTTCGTAGTCTCCTTTGCTTTGCTTCGAAGACTGTATGCTCTAGTTGCTGCAAACTCACTAAATTCTGGCTCTAATATCTACAATGGGTCTGCAGTTCCATTGGAATCAATTAACCACTAAAGTTCCTTTACTGCGAGGTCATTTTCTGCCGTTGGTGATTCATACCTTCATTCTCTTTTTTGTTTAACTACTTTTGCATTTGTAGATGTGTGATTTTTTATAGCATTTACTGGATTCATGGAACTTGTTAATATGCGTTCAAAAGCAGATGGGTTTCTTCGTGTAAAGGTTGCGGCTTGACGTATAATAGTAGCTCTATTTGGTCGATGAGCTTTAGGTGCAGGAGTCCTAGTTGGATGACCTCGTACCTGAGCGATTGCTGGTTCCAGAACAAGAGGTTCTACTACTGAATGTGTCTGAAAATCGAAGTACCAGTGAGGGTGAATATCGACTATTTATAGAACTCCATATTCTAGTAGATGTATCTGCATTTGGAGTGCACATGGCAGGCCCATGGACTTTGTGAAGCTTTTAGTTCATACAGGGAGAGATGTCGGTGAAGCTAGTCAATGTTGTTGATCCCAGAGACATTCAAGAGCAAAGTTAGAAATCTAACTAATTAGTTATCCATAAAATGCTGTTTGAACAGAATGCGGTGCTCGGATTGGATTTCTAACTACAGTAGCATCATACTTAATATGATCATTGATCAGTAAAAGATTGATCTTTTCAAAAACGGATTTTAGATCTCCAGTTGAAACCTGCAGATAGGTTTTTAATACACTGTGAGAAGCTTCTACCCGTGAAGTTACTCGATGATTGAAATGCAAGTGCTTGTCCACCCACGACCAAACTAAGTTGTCTCTCCATGGTGTAAGCCATGTACGGATCACATATTCTATTAGTACTGGAGCTTGATCTTGACACTTTATTTTTAGATGTTCCAAGTTCTTGGAGTATTCCTGCTCAGAGGAGCTTCGAATCAATAAAGCTCATGCCTGCATAAACTCCTTCCATTGATCTTCTTTTTCACCTTTGACTTGTAGTAAATCATTCTACTCTTCTTCGCTGCTAATATCTTCCAGGTCAGTATATTTGAATGTTCTACTAACATGAATTAAAACATTTTTCTCCACATGCCACAAACACAAGAAATGAAACGCAGAAGGAAAAACATGTTTCTAAGCATTGATTAAATCAAGTTCCCGGTCGGTAACTATAACACTAGGAAATGTACCGATTGGTAAAATATTACGGAGCTTCTACAAGGCCCACAAGTAGTTATTTTCTTCTTCTTTTACGAAGAAATAGAAACCAACATAGAATGTACTATCTAGACATGTTGAACCAACTATACTTAAGAGAGGCATCTTGAAATGGTTTGTTTTAAAGGTACAATCAAGAATTAAAACGTTAGGATATTTGTGAAGCATTTGAATACAACAAGGATGTGTAAAGAAAAGATAGGTAACTCTTTCAATCATATCAGTACGGTAATCAAAAGTCCAGTTATTATCTTTTAGAATCATAATCAGTGATTCCATTAGTGTCTTGCTGGCTAGGTTTTCAAGTCGAAGATGCTTTTGAAAGTTGTAAACGTCTTCGACAATAATTGGGTAATTGGTTGACAGACGAATACTTGTGATAACTTGACGAGCGGAAATTCCAGATACTAAGAGTTGCTTGATTTGCTGTTTGATCTCCTCTGTAAGACATCGCTAAATTGGATGTGCTATTGCAGACCTAGAAGCTTCATGGTTATGATCTGGGTCACGAACGATTACAGTCTAAAAATTATTTTTTGGATTTCCTCGAACAGAAAAAGAACATCCCATCAGACGAGTGCCATTGTCATGAAGTCTGTTCTTGTCAGTGTGCCCTCGAGGGTTGTATTGTCCACCTCAATCACACCCAAGCGTTACTGTTCCATCTCTGATGCAAGATTGTCGAATCGTTACTGCATAGCCTTGAGATAATATGTAAGCTTGAAGTGCATTAACAAGTGCCTTTTGCGACTAGTATTTGACTATTTAAGGAGGTGGTAGGAGGTTCATTCTGATAGTTTTCAAGTATAATGTCGTTGAGAAGCAGCAAGACTAGTGACGAAAAAATTTTCATCAAGTCTGCCACTAAATTACGAGCCGGTGGCGCTACCATTTCTTCCGGTGGAAATACTGTTTCTGCCAGTGGCGTTACTACATCTGCCGGTGGGATTACTGGTGCCCTAAAGAAGAAGCTGCCCTGTTGAAACCAAATCAGTTTTGTTTATTGGGTTGTTGAAATGCTAGTGTAGATATATGTCAGAAAGATGAAGGATGTCCTTTTGTTGTATATAATCTCAAATTATATGGTAGCATAGTAGTCCAATAGAGGCATGAAGTAAATAGTAGTATAAACCAAGTTCTTTTGCTGCTAGCATATCATACTGCTGAAGGATCTTAAGGAGGATAAAGGGCGAAACACGGTCAATAACTTCTGCAAAAAATGGAATCATCAATCGCTTTGGTGTTTTGTCACGTCCTTGCGTAATAGCTACAGCATAGTTCACATACTAGCTGCTAAGAAGTAACTTTATCTTCTCTAGAACTATTTTCAGATCGCCAGTAGGAGTTTGCAGGTAGTTCTTTAATGTTAAATATTTACTTTTGATCCAAGAAGTAACTCCAATACCAAAATGAAGATACCTATCCGTATAAGTACAAATAAACTTGTCTAACCATGGTTCAACCCAAGTACGATGAAAATACTAAAGCAATCTCGAATACTGTTGACAGTTGCATTGGATACCAGTAAGACAGGACTCATATGACTCAATTGTTATCAAACTGACGAGACTGGTAAATCAGGACATAAAGGTATCCTGTACTAAGCTCTCCTTCTCTAAAGCCTCTTCATCATCTTCATTATCGTCGAGTATACGAAATACTCTCTCTCTTTTAATATAGGCAAGTATTGCCTTTGAGATATGCTATTCGCAAAGTATTGTTTTCTTATTTGAAAAAACACTCTCAAGAGTATTTATTAGAGCCAGCTTGTAGTCGATTATAATAATACCTGGATTCAGAATATCTTCCCTACGCATCATCATCTTAAGTTCTCTTATTGCCTGCAGACAATTCTCTTCTGTTTCTCTAGAAAGAAACATGTATGCCATAAAATAAAAGGTGCCTAAAGCCATAATGCTTATAACGTTTAATAAATGCATGCTGAACTTATTTTTCTTATAAGTGCAGTCCATAAGAAGTACTTTGAGATAGTGTTGAATTATTTCTACTGATTTAAGATGTGTAAAAAAGAGATGTATAACCTCCCTGCTAATGTGTGTTTTATATCCACAGAAAAAATCTTTTTCTTGAAGCTTCTGGACCATTGCCTCAATTGGTGACCGGCCAGCAAAATTCTGAAGATGTATATGCTTTTTTTTATTATTGACAACCTACATAAGGACCAGAGCATCAGGATTTGCAAGTCGAATAGCAGAAGTAATATGTCATGGCATTGTACCTGCTATTGTCATCTGGGTGACAATTTCGGAGCTATAAGTGCTGAGCTCTCAGTATTGTAGCAAAGCAATATAAGAAATAGGATCATAATTATGGCCCAGGTATTCTACTAAGAATACATAAGTATGACTTTCATTCCGTCTTTGAATTGATATACAAAATATGCAATCCATAAGGCGAGAAGCTATTTCTTTTTTCTCTTTATCGATGGTGCCACGATTGCGATAGGTTCTGCTATTACATCAGTAGAGGTATGTAGTTTGAAGAACTCTTTTATTATTAACGTGAATAAATTTAGTACATTTTGTTGTAATAGCATAACCTTATGTAGCAGCGTAGTTCTTTGCATGTTTCATTTACTCTTCAGGAGTCTCGAATGTTGTCTCAGCGGGGTGAAGCAGCTTTAATGCAGTTCGATGGTATGGTTGTGTTAGTGTGGAGAATGTAAAAAATAGTTCTAGAGGCATGAGGATATTAGAAAATTGTTGTATGTATACGATAAAAACTTTTTTTTGCATTAGTATGCTGCATCTAATACTTAGCGCTTCGTGCTCTTCTGCTATGGCTTATGCATTATTGGGAGGGGGTTATGGGCAACCTAAAACCTCATGGTGTGGCCGAACCAAAAGAGGGTGTACTGGGACCAGCAACCTTATAGAAATGTCATCAGTCAAAACATCTTCTATAGTATTAGTTTCCAATTGAATCTCACTTCTATTCTTCGCTTAGAAAGCTCCGCCTAGAAAGTACTTATTTACTTATTATGTTTATTGCTACTTCTTCTGCCTTTGCCTCGCCTAAACCCCAGGCCTCGCCTTTCTCGAGTGCAACCTTAGACCTCTATCACCCTCACCGTCTCTGTTGCCTTTAAGCCTTAGGCCTTGCCTTCCTCCACAGCTGCTAAGGTTTTTCCTCACCTGGAACTTCCGAAGCGACACCTGCAGCACCTGATCTGAGATTTCTTACATTTTATCAGTATTCAAAAGTACTCTTACTTTTATTAGATAACACCTATAAGTCCAATATGTTTAAAATGCCATTGTTGAAAATAGTGGGTTATACATGTCTTGACAAGAACTTTGAGGTCTTTTCCAGGATTCAGTTCGGCCTGGTACAATTGTTATAAACTGTGAACTTGTCTTAATGAATCCAATTTGAACTGTTTTTCTACTAACGCAGCAAGTTCTCTGTGCCTGGCATATTGAAAAGAATGTATTAATTTATACAACAAAATTCTTGAATGAAGAAGAGTCACAAATAGAATTTATACAGTCCTGGACAAAGCTAATACATAGCAATACTGAAGAGTTATATGAGGAATGCTGGACCAATTTCCAAGAGCATTACGATAACAAACTGCAAGAACTTGTTTTATATGATTGGTTTTTTAGAAACAGCTTCCGATTCATGCTGATGTGGACCAGTATTTCCACTTAGGTAGTAGAGTTCCTTTAAGAGTAGAAGGAGCCCATAGCCAGCTGAAATCCAGTCTCATAATTTCAACAAACAACTTTAAGACAGGTTACGAAAATATCACTCTACTTCCTAGCAATCAACATATGGAATATAAAGCAACAAAATAAAGCTCATATACCTCATAGTACTAGGGATCCACTCTATAGCGATTTATTTAATAGAGAGAATCTCCAACTTTGCTCTTGGAAAGATCTAGTAGCAACGTCTTTGATTTGTAGTTCTGGAACTATTACCTCCATGCACCAATGCCTTCAGCAAGTCAATAAATATTCTTTGTGCCTACAAGATACAAGAGTAAATCTAGCTAAGCCAGGTTCTTTTACTTGAAGACATTCACTGACACTAGTGCCATACTCCTGTAGCACCTATCATAATGCAGCCACTTGTCCTTGATCCTGCAATTGTCCAGATACGCTGATGTCTAGGAGCACCACCAGGAGGAGAATATCACTACCCAAATCATGTTACACAAGCTTGTCAAGCATCATCTTTAACTTGATAAAATCCTTCTACTTTTAAGCAAGTAGCTCTTGAAACTACTATTTTAGTTGCAGTAGCAGAAGGGACTGAACTAGTAGCTAGACGCAGGACATACAGTGGGAAGATAGTCTTAAATTAATTTGAAAAGTTAATTATAGACATAAAATGATTTTAAATCTTTATTACCCAGATACTATCCACATTTACTGAAATACCACAATTCTGCAAACAACATGGCAGCCAATGCAAGAAACATACTCATAATTCCTAGGTTATAATAATGTGCTTTATAGAAGAGGAAAAATGGCTACAGCATCGCTACATTATGTAATAGTTCATATAGCACTTTAAGAGGCTCCTCTGGACTATTGAGTGCTAAACCCCAGCTGTGAGTTACTAAATGTTAGTAAGGAATTGCGTAACTAACCTCCTCAATCGTAACACCCTAAAACCTGAAAGATAATGTGGATCTTTAGTGCGAAAGTAAATGGGAGGCTCATCAGATAGTATAACTTGATTCATAAAAACCTTCCATACAATATTTTGCTTGTTGTGGTTGTGAAGAAGATTGTATGGCAGTAGCGAATTATGGTATTTCAGTAAATGTAGGTGGTATCCAGGTAATAAAGATCTAAAATCATTATATATTTATAATTAAACCTAATTTAATTTATGTTGACTTATTTAAAGTAGAAGGATTAATTAAACAATTACCACTACTTTTCATCTTATTTACTCTGATACCATGAAAACGTTTCTAATTTACTACATAACTGAACTCAGCAGTTTCTAATTGCCTTTTTAACATATAGTTTTATAAATTTCCACTTTGTGTATAGGTTTTTCTTTTTATTCAATAGTTAGTTAACTACGGCATCTACATAATTAATACCTGTTCAGCTTTAATTAGATTTTGAGTCCTTAAACTCAGCATGTAATACAATTCGTACATTCATTATCGATCGTAGTGAATCTTACATTGTCTCTGATTCTGATTGCAAATGATATGTAATCGTCTGTAGAGATGAATTCAGCAAGTTTTCAATTTGTGCTGCTGTTTTTAAAGGTACTAAGTTTAAAATTACTTGTTATATTAATCATACTTGTAGTCGTCTTATTTATCAAAGTTTTCATTAGGCCCATTCACTTTCATTTCTAGCAACACAATATCGTGCAACTGTAGTTGATAACTAGGAAGTTTTGCCAGCTTAAATTTGCAGTATCGAGCAAATTCAGTATAGTAATACTGGCTTTAGTTATATACAGGCCTGGTGTGCACGAGAGGCAATTCGACAGGAGCTTGAAGGTGATGAAGAAGAATGATTCAAGCGACTTCCTGGTTTAATTCCAGTTCTAGAAGCAAATGATCAGCAGAATCATGTATGCGTTGAATATCGTAAAGATTACCTTCAGCGTTATTTTATTGTATCTGCTGTCACGTGAATCACATTCGAAACCTGTCAACCATTTGTTGCTCTTGATGGGTGTCATACAAAGTCTCGATTTCGTATGACTTTACCAGTCGCATATACGTTTGATAGCAATAATGAAATCCTTCTACTGGCCTGAGCTCTTTGTCCAATTGAGGACGGCGAAAACTGGAGATGGTTTCTTGAGTAGTTAAAGATCTACTTTTATGTCATAGATTCTGATGGTATGGTCATTATAAGTGACTGCGATAAAGAACTTGCTATAGCAGGCTGAGAAGTCTTTCCTAATGCCTATCATTTGCATTGCTGTTAGCATTTAGCCAACAATGTATAGAAATATCATGGATTAGCTTGTTGTACTACATTTTGTATAGCCTACGCATCCAACGAATATAAATTTCACAAGTTAATGGAAGTAATTGAACAGATCAGTATACTAGTAAAAGAGTATATCAATAGCATACCACACGAATCTTAGGCAAATTATGTATTTCCAGGTTCTCGTTTTATCCATATCACTTCCAATATCGCTGAATCATTTAATTTATCCTGGGACGAATATTGTAATCTTCCTGTTTTGGGCCTTATGTAAAGTATCTAATGGCATATAATGACTATGATTCACCTTCAAAGAACAAAGATTCATCGTTCTATACGAATTACCGATTTCACACAAGGTAAACTTAATAATATTTATCAACAGACCCACCTGTACCACGTCGAATCAGCTGTAGATGGACTTGCACAAGCCGTCATTCCTAATGGTACAACACATATCGTAGATCTAAAACAAAAGAACTGTTCTTGCAGCGAGTTTCAGGAATTTTAGATGTTATATCATTATGCTGTTACAGTATATCTATGGCAAAGGCATGACCCATTAGACTATATTGATGACTGGTATTCTTTGGAGCAATATCGGCTTGCATATCAATCACATATGCATCTTATACGAGAGGAAGACCTTGTTGACGTATTCAGCAATTGCAAAGCACCTATACTTACTAGACAACGCGGTCGGCCTAAGAAACACTGAAATCGTCGAAACGAGAAGCCCAGTAAGCGTCAGACTACCTGTGGGCATTGTGGGGTACAGGGGCATAATCGTAGAAGCTGTTGCAATGCAATGGGTGAATAGTTTATAGTCGATTAGGCAGCGTATGGTGGGGTAGAATTTGTGGTAGATTAGAAAGTTTTCGTGGTATCCGAGTAAATAAGATGAAAAGTAGTGGTAATTCTGTAATTAACCCAAAGTAGAAACAATAACATCTCCACTCCACAATCATTATCCACGAGTGAAGCGCTGCGTAAGAAATGGTAATGCCACGGCCGTGGCATTACCGGTCACAGGCCCGTGGCATTACCATTTTCTACCCGTGGCATTACCATATTGCCCCGTGGCAATAGTATATAAACTGCGCCTTTCTTTTTCTATGTGTGCCGAGTTCGATCTGAAATGATTGTCATGCAATCGGTTTTCTGGCGTGGAGATCAGCCCACTTTCGCGACGATAATCAGCCCACAAACATGTCCCGTGGACCGGCCGAAAATGGAATCCAATGATCCACTATAGATAGTGAGTTCATGTCCTCCATGAAACAACGTTGAGGTACAGTACGACAAAGTCGTATCTTACCCTGTTATTCCCCCCTCAACTATCTTCCAAGATGATGCGCGCACTCATCTACAAATCCCTGAACCGCGTAGCCCTCGAACCCCGTCCCCTTCCCGTCCTCCTCTCCCCCACCGACGCAATCCTCAAACTCTCACACACCACCATCTGCGGCACCGACCTGCACATCACCCGCGGACACGTCCCCACCTGCACTCCAGGCCGCATCCTAGGCCACGAAGGCGTGGGCATAATCACCGCTCTCGGCCCCAGCGTTCGCGCGTTCAAGACTGGGGACACGGCGCTGATCAGCTGCATCACATCATGCGCGGCTTGCATGATGTGCAGGCGAGGCATGCCGTCGCACTGTGTTAATGGTGGCTGGGTGCTCGGGAATCAGATCGATGGCACGCAGGCGGAGTTTGTAAGGATTCCTCATGCAGATTCATCGCTTCACCGGCTTGGAAAGGAGGAGGACAGGCGCACATTAACCATGTTGAGTGACATTTTTCCTACCGGGCTCGAATGCGGTGTCCTAAACGGAAAAGTCCAACCCGGGGGCACCGTCGCAATCGTGGGCGCAGGACCCGTAGGCCTGGCTGCGCTCATCACTGCGCAGCTATACTCGCCCTCCACGATTATCATGATAGATCGCGATCCTAAGAGGTTAGAGATGTCGAGGAAACTCGGAGCGACGCATACGATTGAGGAGGGTGAGCAGGATGTAGCGGGTGCTGTGGGAGCGCTGACGGGTGGGGAGGGATGCGACACGGTGATTGAGGCGGTGGGGATCCCGGAGACGTTTGCGATGTGCCAGGAGATCGTCGCGGTTGGGGGTGTGGTTGCGAATGTGGGTGTGCATGGGGTTAAGGTGGATTTGCATTTGGAGAAACTGTGGGATCGAAATATTTGTAATGCATCTCCATCATTTTCTCCCACCTAATGTCTCTTTTACTGATAAACCCTCCCCTCAATTTTACTAGCCATCACAACCCGCCTCGTTGACGCCACTACCACGCCCATGATCTTAAAGCTCGTTCAGGCTGGCAGGATCAACCCAGCATTACTAATCACGCACGGTAAGAATGAATCTTCTATAAACCCGTAATCGCTGACAACTCTGTTTTCTTCAGATTTTTCGTTCGACGACATCGAAAAAGCGTATGCTACATTCACCGATGCGAAGACTTCCGGTGCACTTAAAGTTGTCATTAAGATGTAGAAAATAATTTGAGGTGTTGTCCTGCGTGAACTATTTTTTGGCGGTTACCATGAACTCTAGATATGTGTCTGACTGTCTAGCTATCCACCTTATGACGACATTCTGCCCTTATGCTACCTATCATTCATTAGCGAAGGATGCAGTGCTCTAAAAGGCTCGGTTTATTTCCACTGTTTTCAGTTTCAATCACGGTTGGGAGCAGTAGGAGTAGTCCCCGTGAAGCGAATCGAACCTAGGAAGCGAAACACTTTTCTAATAGAGGTGGTCAGCACCTAAGATGCTTATGCTTCTGCTTAGCATCGCTAGAGCAACGCCTTCAATTTGGGTTTAGCGGCCGAAAAATAAGCAGATTTCGATAAGCATATGCCTATATAAGCATACGCTTATATGTATGCTTATGGGTTTGTTTTGGTATCGTGAATAAATATAATTGGTTGAACTATGTTTTTGTAATTTTCAAGCCATTTCCCACAGGCGTATAAGCAGCTTCTGGTGCTAAACAACTCTTAACCAGGCTACGCTTATTTTGCTGCTTAGCCTAGCATAAGCATAAGCATTCGAGGTACTGATCACCTCTAATAGGGATAATTACTCACGAATCATAGTTTTTGATTTTATTTACTCAGGTACCATATACATTTACTCGGATACCACGATTTTCTTTACCTGCATACCATGAATCTGCAGCCATATGCATACTGCATTGCATTGCATCTTGCTACCCACAAAGAAAATTTTCTTTTCTCATTTTTTCTCTCCCATTTACAATCCTAGAAGAAAATAATGTCTTCTTTTATTCCGGAACCACTACAAGGGGAATTTGAGTCCCTACATGCTGCACGTCATGCTATTCGCTCATTAATTTTGGATAAAGGAGAATCTTTTACTATTTCTCATGCTGATCGTACCTGATATATCATTGCCTGCCGTGATGGCAATTGTGGTTTTACTGTCCGAGTGTCTATTTTAAAGTCCAGAGTGAAGGTAACGATGTATATTCCTCATACCTGTAGCCCGATTACCTATCAAAACTTTAAAGGAGCTCATTCCATAACGCATTTACTCAAGCGAAATCGAGAGTCTGTATCAGATAACCAGGAGATCATTCCAGCACAAATTCAAAGTAACGAACGCTTACGATTTGGTAACTCTGAACTAAGTTATCAGCAAGAATTGCGTATTTGAGAAATACTAAGATAAGAGTTGGAGGGGGATGAAGCTAAAGGATTTGGGAAGTTTCGAGGCTTGGTAGATTTATAGAGAGAAGGTGATGATTAGAATCATGGAGTTTTGGAAACTTCAGAAGGTCGATTCTACAGATGCTTTATTGCGCCAGCAGCTACAACATCTGGATTTTCAACATGCCGTCCTTCTATTGCTCTTGATGGGTGTCATACTAAGTATCGGTTTCGTATGACAATTCTTCTTGTTTGTACAGTAGATAGCAATAACGATATCCTTCCTCTGGCTTGGGCAGCAGTACTTAGAGAAGACTTGGAAAACTGGACGTGGTTCTTAAATCATCTACAGCATATGCTACCTGATTTGGATGTCTCTGGAATGGTTATCATCAGCGATCGTGATAAAGGATTACTATCAGTAGTCCAAGAAGTCCTTCCAAATGTACATCATGCTCATTGTTGTCAACATCTTGCAGATAATGTCCAAAAATATTATGGATTGGTATGTCGAAATCTTTTCTGGTGAGCAGCATATGCGTACTCAGAGCATGGATTCAAGGAAGCAATAAATAAAATTCGAGAGGAAAATAAAGGAGCCTATAACTATCAAAATAATATTTCTCATATACTCTGGTCTCAGTATGGATTTCTAGCTCCCAGGTTTGGGCATATTACTTCTAATATCGCTGAATCAATAAACTTGGCCTGGGATGAGTACTGAAAGATACCTGTATTACAAATGTTTATTAAAACATGGACCAAGGTTATGGAAACGATGCATTTATGCCGGCACCGACCACATCACTCAGAGAGAATTGCCCACTATGCAAAAGGAATACTGGATGAAAGTTAGTAGCAAGCCTGTCGATATAAAGTTGTATTTGCTGAGACAAGACTAACACAAGTGTATATTCCAGAAGAGTAAAGTCATATTGTGGATATGAACACAAAATCTTTTACCTGTGGAGAATTTCAGGAGTTTCTCATTCCATGTCGGCATGCAGTAGCAGTATGCCTTTGGCAAGCTGAGGACCCATATCAGTATGTCGATGGATGGTACTCTATAGAGTACTATCGGCAAACATATTTCCACTACATGCATCCTATACGCGATGAGGATTTACTTGGGGTCCCGGTAATGCCACCGGCGGGGATGGTAATGCCACCGGGTGGATTTGGTAATGCCACCGGTGGGGCAGACCAA
>JAJDMY020000364.1:0-43402 GCA_022345705.2 Sabuloglossum arenarium
CCAGCTGGGTACTAGTTAAAAATCGCGTTTTGGAAGCTAGGCTTCTCAGAGGGTTTCTAGTTAGATTTTTTCAACAGCATCCAGTGTTTTGCCGCGGATGTATTTGCTGGTGTAGAGGATTCGCTCGTGCACAATAGGATACTAACCGAGATGCATTTGGAAAGCGATTTCGCAGCACCATATGTACTCTTTGTACTTGCATTGGCTCTGGCTGTCATATTCTTCCAGTTTCTCGACTTTGAACCTATATGGTGGTTCGGCTTGCTGCCGTTTGACCGCAGTCTCTCCTACATTATTTTCCACAAGGTCCTCTCTACTCCTCTTACTCCCGCTAACTCTACTCGCAGCTACACTACTATGAGTTCTCATGAAGCTCATAGTTAGCAACAAGTTCTGAGGTATAGGTGCCATACCCTCAGCATGCTCCTGCAGGGTTTGCACATCCTCTTAAAGCTATCGTAATTTTATTTGCTCTAGAAACTCAGGCTTCTCTCTTTGTAAAACCCGCCGTCATTCTACCAGGTCTCATGCATCGGTTGAAAGTGGTTCAGTTGAGTTAGTTTGCATGTTCAACACTTCCACTACAGTGTCCGCCGCATCAGCCATCTCGTTGGTCGCAACAAGTTTGATACCAGTGAAACTATCGACGGACTACTACCCTCAATGGGTAGAACAATCAGAAATGTAAGATCCTAGTGTGGATTTAAAAACCTCGTAGTAGTGTAAGGATAGCTGCATCGCCGGGTGCCGTTGGTACGCAGCTGGCGTGGCGCTGTAGGATACTATCTAGATAGATAGACATATATAGGTCTCACGAATAGAGTCTTTGCTATAGCGGTACGCTGACTACCACACATAGGCCCTATTGCATTGCTATGAAGAAAAACTGATTGCTGGCTTCCTAATGAGGTTAGCTGATCCAGCTATATAGAAAGCGGAGTAAAAACAGTGTCGTCACCTGATTCACCCCACTAGGAGGCTACCGAAGCTGCGCCCGTGAAGCGACAAACTAGCCAATAAGAAGTCCACGACCCTTACAGTGTAACTATAAGCTGTATTGAAGATGAAGCAGGAGGGTTACATGTAGAGTTACTTCTTTGGAAAGAGGCAAAAGTAATTTTAACTTTCAACTTATGGACCAAAATAGGTTTAGTAAATGGAATGATAGAAGTGTTTGATGATATTGTTTGGAAATGTAATTCAGATCCTTTTACAATACTTCCAGCTATGGTATTAGTAAGAGTTGCTGCATACTCAGGTCCATATCTTCATAAAACACCTGAAGATATTCCTGTGATACTGATCTTTCCTAGTTATCATTCTTGGGAGAAGAAAAGTATTCAGATGACCTAAAAGCAATTCTCATTAGTTGTAGCACATGCTATTATTATTCATAAATGTCAAGGACTTACTTTGAATAAAGTTGTCTTAGATTTCTGAGAGAAGAATTTTGCAATTGGGTTATCATATATTGCTATTTCTCGTGTTAAGAAAATCAATGGTGTAATGTTTGAACATTTTTTTAATTGAGATTGATTTGGAACAAAAGAGTCTGATGATGTTGTACGAAGAGAAGCAGATGAGTTTAGAAGACTTTTTGAAAGATTGTAGTCTATTTATTTTATGGAATATTCTGTTTCTTTTATTTATTTATTATGTTATGATTTTCTATGTTTTTCGTTCTTATTTATAAAAGTGCAGGGTAACCCCTAAGTGTTTGTTGCCTTGAATTATTTAGCCTTATACTATCTCTAGCCTTATAAATTAGGCCCGTGTATCCTGTGCCCAATCAAAAAAATTGCAGGAACCGGACACTGAGACATTGAGCACAGACAATGTCTTACTCACCTGTAGTCTGCAGTCCACCCTGACGATTATCGGTGAGCTGCGCTCACCAATAAAGTGCATGTGATAGTGCTTGGCAATGTCGCTAAGAAATAGTTAGTTTGGATGTCCACCAGTAAAGCTGTTACGGAAGGCTGAGAGGCTTTTCCGAAACAGCCGGATATATACTAGCGTGTCAAAAAGGCGCGCGTTAGGCGCCCATAATGTGCTCCTGTGGCTCTAGATTGTGGCGTGAAACTAGCTCAGCTGTCAGTTCATCCACCGTCGCCGCTGCGCGTCAACGAAAAACATAATCCCCATAGGATTCGCTATTCCGTGAGATACCCCTCATCACCATTTGTTCAGTTCAGCCTACGCGACCCCTGAGCCAAATTCCCTTTCAACCCTACCGAGTGTTTCTGTCTTGGTGGGTGTCAGATAAGTTGTTACACCAAGGGTTCGTGATCAGCCAGAGTGAGTGCATCATGTCCATCCCCTCTTGCACTTGAGACCCGGACCGGCAAAGCGAAAATGAGTGTCTCCCAATTCAAACCGAGGAATTTACCCTAACCTCCCTTCTCCGTGTACGGAGCGGCGGCTAACGACTGGGAATCAGACCTCTTATCGCTCTCATTATTTATTCGGTGGTCCCTGGAAACCGCAACTCATTGAGATGCCGGTTATAAATGGGGTAAAATACGCTTGGTAAGGCCAAATTAAATTTCATATGCTTTACTTTTTGTTCCCCTATTTGCTGTCTGGATGTCATCTCAGAATCACGCTAACAACATTGACGCTTGTAGTGAGCCATGTATGCGAGGTCATCGATCATCAAAATGCAGTCACAGCGACAGGATTCTGATACGAGTTCGGAAGCCTGGTAGGCCGCTGAGCAGCTGTCCTCACTCTGTGGGGGATTGCAATTGCGGCGGAGTGAGGGTTGCTATCCCCAAAGGTACATCGCTGTGGATACGTCGCCGAAGATTTACGGACATCATTTGACAATGTCTCTGTTAATCTGTCATAGTTTCTACTTGTGCCTGTGGACCTGCTACATCTAGTACAGCTGTGAACTCGAATGTCCGATTTCCTGCCGCTGGCTCTGGTCATGTCCACCAAGAGCAGCAACTCTCCGCACTGTTACCGTCTCCAGGAATCTCACCTTCCAATCGGATACAAAAGCCGAAAAGACGAAGATCAAGCTCTGTCCCATTATCTGTTGTGGAGGCGCTGAATGAGGAAGAAAGGAATGGCACATTTGACTTGACAATTTTATCGAAAACCAAAGGTCAACTCGATGCGTCGGCAATATCCAATCCCGGATTTACGAATGGGACTCTATCTGTGCCATCATATAGCTCGCACTCTGTAGGATCAATACAAACGGATGCAGGTACCTGTGAGTCAGGGTCTTCGGGAATTCGTGTTGTATTATAATATTAACGGATGATTAAGTTCGGAAGGGGCATCTCAATCGGGATTCTAATCAACCATCACCCACACCCACAGCAAACTCTTCAATTGGTCCGTCCACTGACTCGCCAACTGGAACCCGTTCTCTGTCAATGTCTTCTACTGACGGCAATGTTTCACTGAACTCAACGTCTTCTCATCCGTCTCCTACCGCAGATGATATAAGTCAAATTCCCCGTCAACAGGTTGGAATGGAAGTGGGTGGGAATGTTGGTGCCATTATGATTGGTATGATGGAAGGATTGCCAAATAGTTATGAACATTCAGGCTTCGACAAGCAGATGGAAAATCATCAAATGGATCAGCAACCGAATGGGAGCTGCTGTGGTTCTGTCCAAAATGCTCCTCAACCCAAACAACCGGAGCCGCTGGTAAGGTCCTCCTGTTGTGGTGATTCTCCAAGTCAACGGCATGCACCGTGTCATGATGGTCCGAGGATCCCTCAATTTCCATCTCAGCAATACAGCATCGATAAATCGCAAATTCCCATTTATTCACAGCAGTTACAGCAAATGGCCTATCAACCTGCTGTGTTTCCCTTCTTTCCATATCAAAATGCAGTTTTTCAACCACCTCCAGCAACAACGATGTATACTTTCCCCCCGTCATACAGCACTTTCCAAAACCCCATAACGCCACAGGAACTAACGTTTCTCAATTCAAGTGCTCATTTATTTGCACAATCGATTCCACAAGCCGTTCCAGCTGGGCATTTTGGAGAGATTGGGCCTGCAGTCGCGGGTTCCATGCCAATGATGGCACATAACTGCGGCTGCGGCAGCGACTGTGACTGTCTTGGGTGTGTTGCACATCCGTACAACAGCAGGACTGTGAACTTTGTACGATCTCTTAGGGATATTATGGGAGCTGAGATCGGACAAAGCAGTGCTAGAGACCACATACAAGCTTACTATGGTAACCAGTCTCCTGCTTTAACGCCCGTGAGAAGCGGTGGATGCTGCAGCGGTAGAAATACCATCACTCAACACCAAGGGTCAATGTCTCAGCCATCCGTGGACATGTATAACGCTGTTACAGAGCCACCTCCGCAGGCTGTTACGTGGCCGCCTTTGCCATCATCGGAGGGGTCAACAACGGCTGCGGCAACACCACGGTCACCTACAGGCTTAGCATCTCAACCACCTCGGTCTAAAGCTGGAGAATGCGATATCGAGAACGAAGAAGAGGAATCAATATCTCCTTCCGCATACTTCCATGTGGACTATCCCATCGGAAGATGTGCGGAAGAGAAAGATGGTTGTCTTTGTGGTGAAGGATGTACTTGCGTGGGGTGTCTTACCCATGGTGGTCACGATGGCGTTGAGCTTACCGGATTTCCAGTAGATTTGGGTGGTAGTCGAACAACTGAGGATACCGGGGGTCGAACAATCGAGGGGAGCGATCTGACTGAACAGTTTGACAATGGTAACGAAGGGACATCAACCTTTGCCTTTATTCCTTCTGTTATGGATGGCACAGGGTTCTGAGAGAATAGCCTAAAGAATGGAATGAGTTACCATAGCGGATATCTCAAAAGCAAGGGGGCAATCAAAATGCCAGTGGGGGCAGTGCTGAGAGAGTTATTTTCTGGAGTATCGGAGTAGGCGCTACGGCAAAACAAAATACAATGGCGAAGTTATACCTTTGAATGCATGCATTTTGATCTTGACAGGGCGGTCGGAGGTTCATGCGAGAGGTCATATCGCGAAAATTGGGGAAAATGTCTATGAGATTATGCACAATTATGCACAATGTTCAAATTCAAGCATGTAAACGGTCGTCTGGTTGGGTTGGTTGTGGGATGGTCTGCGGATCCCTTTTATTAATGGCAGGCAGATCAGTTTTGTTCAAATCCTGCCCTCTGAATTGAGATATAGTGCCTATTAGACCATATGTAGATAGGGAACGAACTAGTTCTATTCCGTGCACTTCGTACAGAGTACTCCCGTAGTGAAATAAGCTATATGTTTAATCGCTTTGTTGATCTCACCCTAAATCTGGACAGATGCCCACATTCTCTCCGGTGAATACTCTCTACAATCTCACTGCTCAAAAACCCTCCTTCGAGGTCCCGCTTGCTCCTCGCTTGAAGTGGCTGTCACATTCTTCGAAAGCCCTGCCTGTCCCAAACCCTAATCCAATCCAGGCAGGCCACGCTCTCCGTTTGAATAGGAGGACTGAAAAGATGACACCGAACGATAGACCGAGGGATGAGCGGATAAGGAGGGATGAGAGACAATGGTCCCACTACGTAAATTCGACATCAATAAATGAAGTACAAGAAGCGAGAGGGCTTCAGGCAAAGAGGTCTCGTAGTATGAATTTCTTCGGCGATGTGGAGATAAAAGAAATGCGAGTGAGAGCACCCATCTCACCTTTTCATTCAGCAGAGCTTCGCTGGCAGGCTTATTCGCTCGTGTCGCAGTGCTGTTCACGACAGATGCTGACGTTGATGGTGAGCTCGACATTTCAATTGACTGGGCAACACTGTTAGAACTGTTTCCACCTATTAATTGTTGAGGTACTTACCCAGCAGTCAATCGTGGGGGCAGAGAAAGGGTAATTGATCTGATTCTTGTGTGTTAGGGCGTTGTAGACTTTGTGAGGTTTCCTAGCAGGCGAGATTATTCGGCTTTGGCCAATCAGTGAACTCGGAAGATTTAGGTTTGGCTTGACCGATTATGCTCATTCATCCACCAAGATTAGCAATACCGGCGGCTTGATAGTGCCAGAATGATTCGCGTTAACTTGGTAATAGCTGCTTGATTCTACTTGATGAGTTTTGCTGACTTTCATTCATGAATTAGTCTTGTTCAACTAGCAAGCCACCATTTGACATTGCGGAGCCAGATAGCGGAGTTGGGCCTTTCTCCGGAAAGATACACAATGCCTTTGAAATTCTTGGATTGGACAACACAGCACTGTGGCAGAAAATCCAAGAGGCTAGCTGTTTGAAGGCTTCTTTCAGTGCGAGGGAAGAGACAGTTTTGCGTTGGATTTTGAGTGCGCTTGAGGGTTCCGGAGATACAGATGCGAGGCAAGTTATAGGAAGGCGTCATTGTTATGGCTGGGCGTCACTAACGTTCTGTTTGTTCTTTAAGTGTACGATTAGATCCGCGTTCATGGCTTCTCACAAGCTATCTGATCCAGAGAGTGCCTGTAGCAAGCTCGGCCTCGCTCTTGAGTACTCACAAATTCTTAGAGACGATTGATGCTACACTTTGTGATGCAACCGACGAAAAGCGATTCTGCCGCGGTGCTAGCAAGACAGAGACATTAGAGGGGATAAACCAACGCCCGACTATCTATAACAGGCGGGGAAACAGCAGTCCTGGAGTATCGGAATCAAGCGACACGGTCATGGAAAGTCCACTTTTGGTAACTGCTTCGAGTTCAAGGAAACGGAAGAGGCAAAGCCCATCAGCTGAGGCTCACATGCCGCCAGTTAAGCGGTGCGACCTGGACATTCAACACCTGCTGTCGTCGATCCTGCTGGTCCTTGAATGTATTTATGCCTCGTCTACATTACACTCGCCTGATTTTGAGGATAAAATCCCCAAGACCGATCATTGTAGTCGAGTGCATATGAAAACAGTGTTGTGTGGAAAGCCAGACCTTGCCGCACGGATCCTTGGTAACTGGCTCAAGATGATGGGTATGGTTATCAGTACGCTTGAGGAAAATTCGGATTGGAGCACCCACACGAATAACCTGCGTTTGACTCCAATCGTTATGATCTGGCAAAATCGGTCCCTCGAGGGGGGTGATGACTTCGACTACGTTAGCAAGGTAAGTAGCCCCTATGGATAGATCTTGTGGGTATTTTCTAAACGGGAAAGACAGGTTTTCTCTGCTCAATGCCTTGTCCCAGCCATGCTCTTGCTATCAAAATTCACTTCCATGCCCAAGAAAAGCAAGGTGGTCGTTGATGGGATCCGCTCAATCGAATCATTAATAGCGCACCATATTCTTTTACCTGCACGAATTTCTTTCCTTGGTTCGACTATCGCTTCAACCAAAATAACTCCGAAGCAGACAGACGTCGATAAAACTTCATTATTGGCCAAATTGTTAGAGCCCTTACAGCATGAAATCTCCAGTGCTTCTGAGACACTTGGTGTTCCTGGTACCACCATCTCAAGCACCATTCCTTTGCTATTTGTATTTGCCATCAGATGCTTAACCCATAGTGGGGTGAAGAGACGGAGCATTAATACATTTTGGATAGAGGATGTTCTTATCACTCTTGCTGGATTAGTTGGTCCGGTGTTATCGCCCTCCGCAACCTCAGTTTCGCAAGCAACAAGTTTGGGGCCGTTGGAGCAGATGCTACAGGTAGCAATCGAAAACGAGATATCACTTAGTTCTGGGTTTTTGAGGTCAATGGTTGTTAGTTGCTCCGGTTTGCTGCCAGGGGTAATCCAAGGGGTGAAATGGAGCCTGCTGGAGAAAGTTTCGAGACTCGACGAAGATATTTTTTTAGCCTATCCTGGGGATATTGACAACAGGTTGTTGGATTCATTCTTTACTCAAATAACCAACCTCTCCTCTTCAGATTCCACCAATAGAGATTTAAACGACAATTATTCTATCGCAAGGACAACACTTATGCGCCTGTTGCAGACTTTCGCCAGGGCCCATAATCTAGTTGGATTCATTCCACACTGGCAGAAGGAACTCGAAGTAGGTGAGCAGCGACGTTTGAATTCTGGAGTCGGTCACGCAACAAGGACAAGCGGCTCTTCTCTTTGGGAGGACCAAGATCTCATGGTGGCGATTGGAAGACTACTATATATATCCCTCACTTCGAAACAAACTAAGGAGATTTTAACGTTCTCTGAGCTCAAAATTAGACAGCTCATAGATGGGGTCCCTAATCGCGAACGGAACATTAAGGGGTTTGTCGGTTTAGTTGTTTTGGATGCCCTTTTCAGTGGTGTCAATCAAGATACTCTTGCCACTTCTGATTTCGTCGAGGAAAACACGTGCTCAGTATATAGCACTCTACTACAGCTGGTCTCATCCGATTCATGCATAGAATCGCACCGTTGGCGTGTTTGGAGGGTTATATCTCGCATACAAGAGCTTTGGAAAAGCTCAGCGGCGACTACACTCTCAAGCTCAGGTTTAAATGCCAGCTTGCTTTCAAACGTTATTGAATCGACGGGTCATGATATAGACTCATTGCTTAAGGCTGCTCTGAAAAAAGCATACTCTTCTCTGAAACGGGCATATCCAGGCACCAACCATTACGAGAGAAGTCCGCATTATTATTTTGAAGCCCTTCCGGCGTTTGACTTCATTCTGTTTATGGCCCAGGTTCAAGGTTCAGTAACCGCTGTTCCAACAGGAAATGGCATTGAGAATGTCTCAATTGACGTGTTCAATCGTAGTGTTGAGCTTCTTGTGCTATGTCTAACCCGATTGAGCATCAGTGCAGGACACGAAGTTCCAACATGGAATGGCAAGTTGCAAGGCCTGACCGGGGAGCAATCCCTTGGAGTAGCCCTTACTGCTCGGTTGATGCTGTATTGCCCGGAGGACTTGTTGTAAGTTGGCTTGCCTACTATTGGAGACCAGTTTCTAATGACATATGTTTAGGAAATTATCACCAACGTCACGTAAGCGTCTTTTACAGATTCTCCACCAGCTAGCCACTTTGACCCGTCAGAATCGGAAGCTTCATGAACCGCAAGCTCGTCAATTGTCATTTGATCGTATCTGGGATGGTGTGTCAAACAGTGAGAATTTACTCTGCCATGCAAAGCTCAAAGGTATATTCACGACTTCTAATGCAGATAATCACTACTAACTTAGTATTAGATGATGTCATTGAAACCTTTTTGGAATCCTTGAGTTTGGTAGAGTCAGGTATCGTTGTTCCTATAATCAAGAGAAGCGATGCAAAAGCATTGGCAATATCAAACCTCTTGAAACTGCCACTAGAGGTAATCCAGCGCGAGCAAAGGGAACGTGTCCTAAATGCTTTACTTGATACTCTTTCCCACACTGGGACGGATTGCAAAATCTCGAGTGACTCTTTGACTGGTCATATATGCCTAATTCTCAAGCTTATGGACGTCCCCAATGCTTCGGCAAAGCTTGTAAGGTGCTGAAAGATTGGAATCTAGTCTTCCTTGCTAACTACCTTAGGCCACCGACCCCAAAGCGCTATGGGACCTTTCTGAGGTTATCCGGCAATCAGGTCTATCTCCTGACACATTAGCCTTCTGTGGGTTTGGAGATATTGTCAAGAAGAATTTGGGGTAAGTACTTTCTAGTTAGATTCACTTTGCATCTATATTTGGCTTATTTTTTTTAAAAGGCATTTGTTAGCTACCAAGGACCAAGACCGCAGTCGGCAATATCTTCAATCTTTTTCCGAGAGCCTGCGTAACTATCTCTCAGAAATCTCATCCTTGGAAAATAACTTAGGTTCTTTGCGGTTGGTTGGGTCTTCTCTGACGGTATTGTGGACTCACCTTAAAGCCCTACCGAGCGGCGTGGTAGATTTACTGCAGGATGCTCGTGGAAGGTACTTGCGTCTTTTGCTATCAGATCTTCGAGTTTGGACGCAGGGGCTAGAAGGAGACCAAGTCCACATTCGTCCTTCCGTCAAAGCAGTCGTAGATGCAATCACTGAATTTCCTGGTTTAAGAAGCACTAATACTGATAATGAAGGTATGGGTGTAATGAGCAAATTGGTCGGAAAATATAGCTGACATGTGAGCCAGTTTGGACTATGTTACAAGCCGTAGGAGAAACGCTTTCCCCGCTCAGGAAATGTTTATTTCAGATTCCCCATGATGATAGTGACAAAGAGGAACTAGACAGTAACCCTACTGTGTCAAATCCCAGTCCTTTAGGGTTAACATCCTTTGGCAAGGGGTGGGAGAGGGTTATATACACTGCCTGGCTGGGTATCTATCTGCTGAAATTGGATCAGAGGGCCCAAGGCCTTTCAGATTTGACCTTGACCGAGAGATCAGATCTCACGCGATCAGACCGAAAAGCTGTCTTGGCCGCCTTTCACAGCCTGGCAGAATCCCTCAAACAGACGGACAGGCTTTCCCTATTGCTGTATCTTACAAAAATGGCCTTCCAGGACTTTGGCCTTAGAGGAGAGTGTTGTGTGCTTTCGCTCAGAGCCCTCATCGTCTCAGCCGAAAGTGAGTCATCCCAAACATCCATATGAATTATCTCTGACTATATGCAGACGTCGGCGATCAATCTGCCGCCATTTCAAAAGCATTATCTAGTCTATATTCGAAGCTGTGCCTGGGCTTGTCCCAAGTAAAAGGATTCCGCCAATTCTACCTGATAATCGATACTATGGAGCTGATCGTCAGTAAAAAGGTATATCTCCCTCAAGAGGCTCTTGATGTAACTATATCCTGTGAAGTCAAATTAGCTGACTATAATTAGCCTTGGGCTGTCTCCCAGTGGAACATTGACGAGACATTGAGCTGCATTGCATCCACAGCCTCGAGCTCTGGCCCTCGAATCTCAACTAGCAATTCTGGTGTGGTTTATCTACGGCTTTGCAGGAACCTGAGAGGAATCATGATGAGACACCGACGAAAATTACGAGGCAGGTTTCACCTCGTCGTTGTTCTCATGCAAAATCTCCTGCGTTGCCTGTTTCTTCCAAACAGCGGAGCAGAGAGTATAGCCGGAACGTCTACTTCTCTACCTCCGTGGATATCACCTGAAAAATTATGTGCCGCTCCCTACGCTACAGTGTATGCGCGACTCCTATGCATGCTGTGTGACCCTTCTGCTTCGTCAATAGCAGTCTCTGGCAACCACAACAAACAAGAACTAACATCAGCAACTGCGAAAGCCCGCAAGATTGCTAGCCAACACTTACCATATCTACTCAAGGAATATATCCAATGCCAACTGCAACATCGGCTGTTACCGGAGGTGAAGTCTGCGCTGACTCCTGGTTTGTATGCTCTGCTCGAGATCTTGAACCCCGAGACATTGCGTATGGTCAATGCGGCGATGGATGCGTCCGGGAGAGCTTTGCTTAAAGTTTTATACACGGACTATGGCCGGTTCGGAAAGTGGGATGAGCATTAGCAGGAGAAGACAACCATTACTATGTATGTATCCCATAGCTGGGATAGGCAAAAGTGCATCGCCGAATAAAAGTCAAAACCACCGCAGATGATATCACTAGTTCAAAATATTTATCTTCCCTTAAAATCCTAATGAAAACTATTAAGTGCTATATTGCACCTCGTACGCATCCAGTAAATATCACGGGTGGATTATTTCATGACGCAGGTCTGACGAGAGAGCGGTGGCACATTCTTGGCAGTAAAACAAACTGCCATCAGCTGCTGCTGCTTTAAACGGTGAGCTGGGTACAATAAATATGTAAGGGCGTAAATAAGCGACTTGTTCGTGTTTGCCTTTCATCCCTCTTATTTCTTCAACACCATAATTATGCCACCACAACGCACTCACTCCATTATATGCTATTATTGCTGTTGAAATTTTTAACTAGAGACCCTCCGATAAACCTAGTTTCCAAAACCTGATTCTAACTAGTACCCAGCTGGGAGGCATATACTTTTCAACAACAACTAGTGACTCCACAATAACCAGTGGCTAAGACAGTTCCTACTAACAGCTGGTTCTATCTGGAGTGGCTAGTAAAGAAGTAGAAGGTCTAGGTCAAGCAACAATCTAATTGTCATAGCAGCCAAGCCGTTCCAGGTATAGGCGATCGATTAGACCGACCGCCCATACAGACAGAGAAGGGACGACGACCCAGGGCCATGCCAAGATGGGTATCACAGTAGATCAAGACCGTTCCAGGCATATGCAGTCAGCTAGGCCGACTGACCATACAAAGGTAAAAGAGTACTGATCCAGTACGAGGTCACAGCCAGTTATCCGACCATAGTCAGTCGGGCGACCCCGAAGGTCGATGTTTGTTGGGGTCAGCATTGCCCAGAGCAACGTCTTGACAAACCCCAACTACATATATAAAACTGATAGAGCTTTCACTAGGAACCCCATCAGTCAATACTTGTATTCACGTTGATAAACCTTAGTTGTAACTAGACACAACTATAATTTATCATCATACCCTATTCTAGTAACGTCTATTAGTCTACCTATGTGACAGTTGGCCAAGCTAACGCAGATCCACTGCCCCGACCGATGTCTGCGGCATCCAGACTGCTGACCGTAAGTTAGCTGTGATACTAATATAAACAAGTATCTTTCCCTGAGGCCTCTATCATTTAACTAATAGAATTCAAGCTTTCTGCGTACATTGAGTAGGTTGAGAGTGCCTGAAGGGAATGCTTGTAATATCCAAGAAAGAAATCGTTTGTGAAGGCCAAGAGTGTTTATAGTAGATACTCTTGTTACTTGGTTAGATTTATAGTACCTGAAGGAGGTGCCTGTGTTCACTTGGAAAATAGGTAATTGTAGAACCTAATAGTGACAAGGGGTTACCCTGTTGTTTACTCTACTTAAGTACTTAAGTTAAGTAGTTTAGTATAACTTAATAATAGAGTGCTTCTCAACTAGATACTAAACTATAGTTTAACTGGTTTGGGACTTTATTTTAGGTTTTTTCCTTTGTATGAGTTTCATAAGCATTGCATTCGGCTTGCATTCCTGACATGGCTTTTGTATAGGTAATAGCTAACCCTTGATCAAATCCCAAAAAATTATATTTTTTATATTTTTTATTTTTTATTTTAATGTAAATTAATCCTGAAACATTTGACTGGGAAATCTCTACTAAATACATTCTAGTAGGTAAATAAATGTTAACTATAAACCCTCTAATAGGCCTAGTTTCAAAAACGCAATTCTAACTAGTGTCCAGCTGGGAGGCCTAACAATAACCAGTGGGTAAAATGAGTTATTGTGCGATAGTTGGACAATAGGGTTGTGAGCGAAGCTTGGCAAGCAAGGTCACATAACCACAACGTAGGTATCAATACCGGTATTAAGACTTTCCTAGGCCTTACTAACTTAATCTCACCAACACATTTGCCCAAATTCTCTAAACACTGTCCTACCCAAAACCACCAAATTAAAAACAAATTACAGTTTTCTTAAAGGTAGTAGAGAAGTTCAGCACTTAATATGCTTATGCTTCTACTTAGCATTGCCAGAGCAACGCTTTCAATTTGGATTTAGCGGTCATAAAATAAGCAGATTTCAATAAGCATATGCCTATATAAGCATTGCTTATATGCATGCTTATAGGTTTGTTTTGGTATTGGGAATAAATATGATTGGTTGAACTATGTTTCTGTAATTTCTGGGCCGTTTAAATACAGCCATATTCAGATTATAATCATCTTCTAAGTGCTGAATCACTCTCATCCAGCCATGCCTATTTCGCTGCTTCGGCCAAGCATAAGCATAAGCATTTCAGGTGCTGATCTTCTCTAGTATCCTAAAATAGTAGTGTACAAAATTAAAATATTAATATATTCTAGAAAAACCTCAAAATGGATTCTTCAAATCCTAACCTTCAAATTACCACAATAATTGACATAGGAAGAAAGAAGGTAAATAGAATTTTCAATTACAGATATTAAAGTTAAAATATGTTAATATAGATTTATATAGTTGATTGAAGACTTCAAGAAAGTTTATAAAATTTATTCAAAAATGTTAAATTCAACAAAAGCTATAAAGACACCTTCGACAAAACACATTGAAATTCTCGACAAACTATATCAAATAGTTTTGGAAATGAAAGACATTATTCAGAAAATGCCAAGTAAGTTAATTTTATTATATTTGTAAACTATACTTAAATAAAAAAAGTTCCAACTATACGAACAACATATCAAATGAAAAAATATCTGCTCTTTACAAACCAGAAGTATCTTCAAACGTTAATAAAAGGAAAACACCATTGTCACCAGCATGGCCAGACTATCATGACACAAACTGTCAATATAAGCCTCTATATCTCCTAAGTACATCTACTCCAGAATCTGAGCAGCCAACTTAGCCAGAAATACCAGTGAAAAGTATAAATACTGTATTAACTGATACATTAATGATCGATACCCCATCACAGTAATCCTCTATTCCAATCACAGTAGCAAAACTATGAGTACTGGTAGTAATTCCAGTATGGTCTTATATAGTATCAAGGTATGATTATAATTTAATTTTTAAAAACAATTATCTACTAACACATTGAAAAGAAAATATCAGGAAATGATGTATAATTCAAGAGACAAATCAAAATGTAGATGTATTGGTAGACGATGACGACGACTTCTACAATGATTAAAAGCTACTGGAAAGAATGATATGCCACCAAGAACTCTACGACTACTGGCTGATCAGCAACTGATGAATATGTCAGCTCTATTTTTACGACAGTTCATCAGATTGGTAAACGAAAAAGACAATTTAACTCTTCAAACCTTAGTTGCCAAAACAAAAGTATCTGATCAGTTGAAAACGCTACGGTTGCAGTAGATTACACCAAGTAAATTATTTCATCAATTTTGTTCTTGGCTTGGCCTATTAAAAAAATTATTAGGTAAATAACGAAGAGGTAAATGGCCACCTTCAAATTCTCGACCAACAGAAGTACTATTATCAGATACATTTGACAGTAATATTGACTGAAGCAACCAGCATCAACGAATTGGAACTGGATCTGGACTGCTAAATATGCTGAATAATAACATGAATGAAGAAGAAGTAGAGATAGAAGATGATATAGTAGAAAAAATTGGAGGAATTAATAATGTAAGTTATATTTAAATATTCTAGTATTTTTAATACTAATTAAATCTATAGTTAGTTGAAGCAATAAATTATATCTGCAAGTATATACCAGAAACACTAAAGGAAATTAATTAGAAACTCCAGAGTCATATTCTGGTTCAAAATGATTGACTTCAAATGATTCATGCCTATAGTAATATCACTATTTCTGAGGCTAAAGAGGTCGTAAGAGAGGGAAAATGAAAACTCTATCGATATAATGAAGATCGGAAAATTGAATCGATTCAATATTTTCTTTTGAAAAAGAAAAAGCCTAAAGACACCCAAAGACTTAAAGATCGAGTCAACATCACTCTCAATAACCATTCACTATTGAAGTTTCTTCATATGGCTACCGAGAATAACTTTATTTTTATAACAGATATATTGATTACTCGCAACAGATGCATTCAATTTGGTCATACTCTGATTTCTAATAAAGCATCTAAAAGTGTTTGTAGTCACTATAGTAAAACCTGAAAGTATACTTTCTATAAAATCATCATGTATAAATAATTAGGATCTAAATCAGAAGAACAACTTTGTACTGAAAATCACATCTGGAATCAGGTTGGTAGAAGTTTTTGATAATTGTCATTAATGTATTTGAACTTAAGAAATAAGCATACAACATCTAATGGCGAATACAACACTACCAAAAATTTATTAATATGGAGAAGTAGTAACACATATTTGGAAGTTACTATAATAGGAACAAGCTTAGAAAGTCAATAGATATATTGATAATATATTAAGTCAAATATGACGATTTAATATCCATGAGGCACTTAGAACTGTTGTAAATCAAACTGAAGGTAATATGATAAGTTTGAGCTAGGAGTCTAAGAAACAGTCTGGCATGACTGAACAACAACTGACATTTCAATCTGTTATTCTTCAAAAAAGTGATGACATTGATAGTTATGTCCTAATGAAGGTTGTAATGCAAACTGTAGTTGATCAGTTAGAAGTCAACAGACAATATAATTAGATTACAAATCTGAAAGTAAGAAGTTTTCAAGAAGCGAAAATATTTCAATATTTCAGGAAGGGTATTACTCTCTTAATGTCTCATAAGATATCAATAAACCAGTAAGTTATATTATTGTAAAATTTTATCTTACTTTCTAATATTTAAAAAAATTTAAAAAAAAATTCAAGGATGATAAATTTGAAGCTTTGTTAGAAACAATACTTTTTGTTTATCTTCAGTAACCAAATATCCTTCACGATATAGGATTTACCAACAGATTTGTAACTACAACATCGGTCTAATTACCATATAAATTGCATTTTAAAAACCTGTTCTCTGAACAATGAAATGCAATTGGAAATGATATAAGTCTAATTTCATTATTAGAAAGAGCAGATACTGTATACAAGCTTTAGAAGATTAAATATTGGTAATATTATTTAAGTAAAAAATCGAATTGGATTATAGGATCAAGACTTAATAATAGAAATTTTGTAGAGGAATCACAGGATGATATTTTCCTTACTAGTACCAGTGATGAAGATGAAGATAAAGATATGGATTTGGGTAAACAGAATAATAATGAAAAACAGAAGTATAACACAGATGATTTTATTATCTCTGGTTAAAGTTTTAGTTTTCTTTTCTTGACTTTTTATATTCTTATCAGGTAACTGTTAAGTATTTTCTTTAAATTTCATTGATAATATGTAATTTATTTTTTAACTAGTACATAAGTAATGATTTATGAAATCAATTGAAATTTCATTTTTACTTCATCATCAATTCACTTTTGAATATTAAAAGAAACTGCTGAATGAAATCAATCCTTATTGAAAGAATTTTCAAATATTATATCCTCAATTTTCTTTAAACTAAAAATAGTAACATAGGAAAGTCCTGGAACGAAATCCTTAGCACTGAGATTTAGAACAGCCTTATCCAATATTAATCACTGATATTTGTAAATTGTAATTGCAAAAACAAGAACCAAAAGAAATTGTTTTCTTGTCAATTGTATACCATGACTTTCCTAACTAATAACTTTAGGAAATATCAGAATTACTGGGGTTCCAGATACAGTTTGTAAAGGAAATAGTTCTTTATATCGTTTCAACTCAATCAGTATCATTGCTGGAAGAGTTGAAAATTGATCAACATCATTTTCCCAGGTGGTATTATATATGTAAAGATTCTATACAAAGGATACTTCTGGACTTTGTGGATAGTTTGACAGTTATCGACCTTCTCGTAGTTCCCCAGTGCTCTGACGTGTATCCACTATGTTATACTATATGGCTCAATGTGGGACGAGCTACTCATGAGTTGCTGGGTTTCTGAAGGTCTGTAAATTAGATGAATAGATAGTAGCTTGGATTCTATTGATGCTAGAACTGATTGCTGACCTCTCTAATGAGGCCAGCTCACTATATCTATATACTGTGGGGTAAGCTCAGAATGAAGCTCTTCATCACCTGACTTTCTTGGCTGAGAAGGTGACTCCTAGGTGGCCTACTATTAGTCTGTGCCTCTCCACTAGACTAGGATATAGGCATGACTATAGCTAATACTACTCTGACAATATACCTTTCTCATTATTTCATTAACCAAACCCACTTCAGTCTACAAATTGACAGTTAATATTACTTGAGAATCTTTACAAAGTAAAATGGAAGAATATAAACCTCTAACATTTTCTGAAGATACACTACGTCCAATATGGTTTCCAACTATTTTCATTATATGCTTTTTCAAACTCTCCAAATAATTATTATTGAAAGAATAAACCTCAACATTAGTTGGATATAAATATAATACATTATTAAAGGAATTCTTCTCTTACAATGAAAGTCGATCTTTTGAACAAAGAGTAAAATTTGTCAGTCTGATGTTTCAATAGTAATTTATCGAAGATTTTTGTGAAAGGTTGCCACACAATAAAATACATTTGACATCTGTATCTGAAGCTTTGCTAGATGATCTCCTGAAAGAGGCTCCAAAGTTGATTTTATCGGTAACTTTAGAAGAGAAGGCAGAGTCATACCATCAATATTAAATGCTGCAATTTAAGTAGGAGCTAATCGAATAATAGGATTCGGTTGGAAGTATTCTTTTACAATGTTGTCCATATGTTGAGATATCAATCGTATCAAATAGTACTTTCCATTTCCAGCTTCAACATCTAGATTAGTTAATAATTATATTGATTGTTCTGGAAATTCTATTGAATTTTGATACATTTGAATAATTAGATCAAAAACTTTTCATTGTTTCCCAGTTAGTATATTTGGATCTGAAATAACATCGCTAGCAAAACCAATAAAATCTAAGTCAAATGTTGCTTAAGACATTTTCTAGAAATCTAAAATATTATGAATAATATATTAGCTACAAGTATCTACATGTAGGTGATTTGACTGCCGGATCTGGGGGGTCTATGCCCGCTGTTTTTTGAAGCATACTTGCTCGCTTGAGCACCTGTACAAGGCTAACTTCTTGCCGCCTCAATGTTTTGATGTTTCCCCAACCGCCCTTGGTAGTAAGTGAAAAAGAAACCAGAACCTGCAATTCCGAATCTCAAATTCACAAGAAAATATCTTGTGCATTGCCTCTATGCCAGAAGATGTATTTTACCCAGTCATCTCACGCTTTCTCTAATCTTCAACACCTTGTTATTCGGCCTTATTATTCATGCAGCACCATCAATAACGCTTTTTCACCTTGTCTTTCCCATCATCTGCTTGATACTGCATCAACCAGTTTTCTATCTCACATACCATTCGATTCCGTTTGTAGGAAGCAAAACTGTCTTACATTTCCTCGAAGCCTATTGTCTTTCTCGTACAATTACGGTGCTTGAGTAAAATAAATTTCTTATAGTCGAGACTTCCACGACGTTATATACAGTGTCAAGCTCTCCATTCAGCTCGAAATGCAGCACCACAGTATGATTTACAACGTTGAGAACACCCTCAAGCACGAGAGCTGCGGACTAGAAGATACAACAAGCCAGATTCCAACTCGGATACCGATTCTGTCTCTGATCTGGAACGAGACTCTGGATACAGTTCCCACTCCAATCTTGAGGCTGAGGCTAGATACTATGACCAAATGATGGTCAAGTTCGAGGAAGAAGGGCCAACCTTGTCTAACACTGGTGAGGGTATACTAGATATAATGCAGGTGGAAAAGCAAATTTGGTAAAAGTGAGTCTCAACATTATTAAAAGAACAAGCTAGAGTCGTACCTGTTGTTTCTCTTACTTAGGTTTTGGAAGACTATGGGGATCAATACTGAACAGGCGCTTATCGCATGCAAGGCGAAAAGATTCAAAGTCTATCTTATTTGGCAGGTCAGACATTGGCAGGTCAGACATTGGCGGGTCAAGAAAGAATCTACCATTATAACCTATTGGAAAGTCCTCAGCATGGTATATGCACGATTAGCCTGTCGCTACATGGATGAGGGTGTCTTGTATGACTTGAAAAATGTATGTGGCCAATCTTAATTCCTAGCTTGGATGCTGACCCTTGATAGTGGATTCCTTCATATCTGACAACTCTTTTCGACTTATATGATTCAGAGAAAGAGAAAGCTTGTCTATTTGTCAATGACTTGTCAGTCCTACTCAATTGCTACTGGGTATTGTGGACGCTATAAGTGTGCCGGTGAGTAGAAGGATAATGTATTAAGATGGAGGTCGGCTCTCCTAATAAGCCAGCCCCTGCCAAGCCTATGACTAACAACTCGCTTATGGAAAACCAATATAGATGCACTTCTTCAGTCATAGAAATGCCCTCCACAGCCGCCTCTCTTCCAAACCTCGCATCCTGCAGGTTCATAGCCTATAGAATAGTAGAATAGGAGCAATAGAAGCAATATGTACAAAGGAAACTCGAGTGTCAATGTAGTAGAAAATAACAAAGGAAAATCTCTTCACGTCGGCTGAGAATAAGGAACATCGTCACATATAACAAACTAATAAGGAAATAGACAAGAGAATTAGATCCACCACGAAATTCTGGTCTAGAAGATATATATCAGCTTAACTCAGTCAATTTCTCGGTATCGGGGTCGTCGCATTAGGAAACGGAGTTGATATTTGGACTCGCAGCAAAATTTCGGTATAGAAAGCCTATAGGAACCCCCAAACGTGTTTTATGCTAATTTCCACCATCTGGAGATCCTCTATTTCTGCAAGGTACAGGGCTTCGAGAAATCGCATTGCGCCGCACTCCACGCGCCGAGGACTGGGGTATAGGGGTTCCTCTAATTTCCCCGTCTATATAGACCTCGTCTGCCCTATCCATCCTTCTTCTTTTCTCTTTTCCTTTCGTGTGGCCACCCTCCTGCATATGTTGAGCGCCTTTGCAGGTAGTGTAGCTCTTATTCCTTAGTCTGGGTACTGTGTACCTATAGGCTACAGGACATGCGGCGGCATGTAAAAAGTGAGGTCTGAGGGGATTCAAAACTATCCTTCTGGCTTGCTGGAAGTAAAACGTGCGACCTCTATGGCTTCTATAGCGGAGCCCTGCTAAAATTTTTCCAGGCGGCGATAGAGTATTGTGGAGGGCATTTCTATGCCTGAAGAAGCGCGTCCATCTTGGTTTTATGTAAGCGAGTTGTTAGTCATAGGCTTGGCAGGGGCTGGCTTATTAGGAGAGAAGACCTCCATCTGAATACATTATCCTTCTATCCACTGGGCAAACTTATAGCCTCTCCAGTATTCAACATACTTATAGGCTCTTCCTAACTGCGTTCGACTGAGATTCTGACTTCTAGCTACCAGCCGCGACTCCAAATGCGACTGCAAACATAACTCCAAAGATGATTCAAATTCTAACCATGATGTTTTAAACTGATTATAAACTCTTCTGACTGATATCCTTGGTGTTTATCGTGACCCTGAGTCGACGGCTCTCTGACCTGCGAACCCTGCATATTTCATCACGTCGCGTTCATAGGTGACAGTGGTGTGAGCTATAACCAGTTCTGGGAAGTCCGATCGAGGGTAATATACTTTCATATCATCGAGATGAATCTTCCGTGAGTCTGTTCTGTCTCCATACAGCTTGCTGACTATTCCGCTAACTCCTCCTGGGTTGACTTTGACTAGATGATGAGGTTCTGACCAGTGGCTTTCTAGCTTCTTGCCTTTATGCTTCTCGAGCTTCGCGTTCCAGAGTAATACCAGATCACCTTCCTTCGGCTCTGTCCATACAGGGTTCCGCTATGTCTCCATCCGCTTATTTGTCGCTGCCATCACCTGTCGGGCTACCTCTTGCAGCTCATCGCGTCGCTCAATATGCAATCGACATAGATGCGGTGCATAATCCTCCGCATCATCAACTCCTCCACTTTCCTCTACATCTGACATCCAAGTCACTACTGGCCTATACCTGAACATCATTTCCGCAGGTGTAAAACCATGGATTTTCACCAGCCGGGTGTTAATCGCAAGCATACTGTTAGGTAGTGAGAGTCCCCATGTGTCAATTCCGACTAGTTCCTGATCATTGCAGTAGGCTCTTGTCCGACTGGCGACTAGCTGTACTGTTCTTTCCACTAGGCCGACTGATGACGGGTGTGATACTAGTGCGTCATAGTGTGCTATTCCTTTTGACTTAAAGTATTCTGACGCTGGATTTCCAGTGAAGTGCAAACTATTATCCGTGTATAGCGACCAAGGGAATCCAAAGTTAGGAGAGATGAAGTTTTCAAAGAAGTCGATCACTGCTTTACCATCTGCCTTCTTGCATGCCTTTGCCCACACATATCGGGTGAAATAGTCTACCGCGACTATTATATACTTGGCACCAGTCCGCTTGCATCTGGGAGACAGTAGTCCAAGGAAGTCCAATCCCATCATTGCAAGAGGTTCAAACTTGATAATTGGCACTAGAGTTGTGCTTTTCCGACGAGGTTCTAGTTTCTAGCATACCGGGCAGGATCGACACTAGTTCTCAACATCACGAACACGCTTAGGTCAATAAAATTGCCCAACAATCTGATCGAGGGTAATAGCATGTGCGAAGTGGCCACAGCCATCATGAAACTGCTTCAAGATATTGGGGATCTCTGCTTGCAGTATACACTTTGCCCAGACACCACTCCGCTCTTCTCTGAGTAATCCAGTTCTGGGAAGTCGGTATCGCTTCGCTTTCCGTCGTATATTCTTGACCTGACTAACATCTAGTCCTCTCTTTCGCAGCTCAGTAACTCCGCTCGTAAGGTAGTCGACTATATCTCCATAGTCTCTGCTAGTACGATAGCTCTGGTATGGGTTATTCTCTGGTATCGCAGGTAAGGCTATCCTTGCTAGATCCTCCGCTCTTGGGATAGTTGTATATCGTGTTGGCATCCTGCTAAGACCATCTGCGATTCCCATCAGGTGTGATTTCCCCGGTCGGTGATGCACTTCGAAGTTATATTTGTTCAGCCTATCCTGCCACTTTACAATTCGACTTGACGCATCAGCTCCTTGACTTAAGATAAACTGCAGCGCTTGATGATCCGTATATATCTTGACAGAGTATGGACTCCCAATTACCAGCCACCGTACCTCCGCCAGGCATCTCACTACTGCTAGAGCTTCTCGGTCGGTCGTGCCATATCGAGTTTCAGCATGATGATTCGCTCTTTACTTCAGTACTTCAGTGCCGCTTCAGTTCCTGCTGGTTCATCTTGGAGTTGAAAAAGCACTCCTCCTATTCCATACTTGCTAGCATTAGTCGACAAATGATACTGTAACTCTGGATCTGCTCTGGACATCGCGTTCTCTGAGATTGCCTTCTTAATATAGTCAAAAGACTCCTGTTGTCAGTTGGTTCAACACCATTTTTTCTCTCGCCATTCATGCCTGACTGACTTCTTTGCTTGATCTTTGTCGCTTCTAGTCTCTGGTAGCTGCACTGGGACTCGCTCTTGGTAGGCCTCTTTTAGTCGGATCGCATGTTCTGCTCTACCAGGAATAAAGATACGCAAGAATAGTGTCAACCATAAGAAAGCTTCCAGTTCTTCCTTCGACGTCGGTACTGGCCAGTTCAATAAACGATCCCGATGCCTGACAGAAGGTCTCAATCTTTCAGCACTTTCCATAAACCCAACTAGCTCCAACGTCTTGCAGAATGCTCTTGTCTTTATACCAGACAGGTAAACCGGTCCAAATGCCACTCGTGTAAAATACTGCTCATGCAAAAACCGGAACTGCGACTCAAAGTCTCTAAAGCCGCCTAGATGATCATCCATAAAGGGCGAGAATCCTCCTTCCGCATGCGTTCCAATCAGCGAGTCCATTCTAGTCTTCGTTTCAGAGCGAGGTAAAGGTCTAAACACAAGGTCCGAGAACTGCGAATAGGTATATAATGCTCCCTTAAGTCCTTGTCCCATCCGTCGGTAGAGATACTGTCCATGAGGTGTGATAATTCCAGCTTTGTACTCATCTCCGGGTTTGATAGGTATCGCCCAATATCCATTTGACGCATCAGTGCTAAAGAAGCATTTATAACCTGGCCGGACAACTGTCTCAAGAACCTCATCGACACAGTGCATCAGGTACTGCGGCTTCATAGTGCTAGCGTTGACAGGGATGAAGTTATGAACCACTTGTAGCTGATCAGATCCTTTCTTCTTAGGTGGGAACATTGTCAACGCTCCCCAATCGCTACTCCCTCTAACTAGTATTCCAGCTTCTTCTATCTCCGGAAATATCTTTGCAGCAAAGTCTCCTTCCTGAAGGGTATATCATCCTACTCAGACTTGCTTTGGAATTGCATTCGGCTTAAGATCAATGGTATGCCAGATTAGGTCGGTCGGCTTGACGTTTAACATTCGCTTCACAAAGAATTCCCGCCATGTATAGAACAGTCGTCGTGCTTGTGCTTGTTTCTCTTGAGTGTCTGCCATTTCACCAATAGTTATGTTAGATTGCTGAAACCATTCATCGATATCCACTTGAGGTGCTGATGTTATTTCTTGTGCTTCTAGTTGTCGGTCGACTGGGAACTTCACTGCTTGTCTCATTGTTAAGGGAATTGCTAGTTGCATCTCTTTGTCCTTCTCTATTCGAGCAACTTCTCCTGCTGTACACACCTCCACTACTCGATCGGGTGGTTTCTTCTTCCGCACATAGTGTAACGATTCGTTAAGCCTAGGTCCAACCTGGGGCTTAAAGGATCCTGCATCTAAGGACTTGGGTTGCGAGATAAATCTCTATTGCTTAGACAGCTGAATACAAACGACAAAGGGTGTGTTGGTTCTCTTGGTTCACTGGCAGTGCGGGTTCGTTACTATGAATACCGATTCAAGATTTGAGTTGAGCACAGCGCTCCTAACTATGGAGGTTAAGCCTCCTTAAGTAATGACCGCTGTGGTTGAGGTACGTACCGTGATCGCTCGCGATCACTTCCTCAACGCGTGGAGAAGTCAACTGAGTACAGGTGATCATGAGTGATCGCGATCACTTATGTTTACCGTACTAAAAGGAAAACAGTACAGCGATCGCTATCAATCACTGAGCCATTTACATGATTGGATCGCTCATTACGCAAGCTCCCCCTACTGGACTCATAAGCAAATGCAACACTATAAGCAAACATAACACATAGTCAATATCTTCTATATTGATCTCTTGTCCCTCTTCTTCCTGTCCAGGTATCTTTTCGCACTCGTCAGTTTCCTGGCTACCTAGCGGTGCTGTCCTTTTCCCTGCTGGCTAGGGGTGCTTCCATCGATCTGCTCATCCAACTCTTTAAAAAACTCCTCTATTGCATCTTCTTCCCATTCCTCTTCTAGTTCCTCAAACGTGTTCACTTTCTGTCCTGGTCCATAATCATCAGGCAAGCTTAGTCGGAGAAGGTTGGATGGTGTGGGTGGGACAATAATTCTCTTCCTGTAATTCCCTCGAATTGTAAATCTTTTCTTCTCATAATCTTCCGCTGCTCCTACTGCATCCATCCAGCGTCGCGACAGCAACAAGTCATAAGTAACTCCAATTCCAGTGACATATGCGGTAACTGCCATCTTTACACCTGCAACATTGACCGGTATGTCAATACACTCCTTGATTTCCACTAGGTCATCGCTTGCTAATCGTATCCCTCAAGGTTGCTCTTTAATCGCTCGTGGTGTAAAGCCAATCCTCTTAACTGCTGCTAGACTTATCAAGTCAACAACTGCCCCCGAGTCAACTAACGTTCGTAGAAGAGACTGTCCATTTATCCATGATGTGATATAGAAGCATTCTGGGATATCTTCTCGCTTTGGGATAACTTGTGTCATGATAAGTTCAGTAGCGACAACGTTTCCAGCTACTGCTGATTGTCCTTCTCACTGCTGTACCCCGGGGACTATCCATCGCCTAAGTGCTGATGATTTCATCTCGTTCGCAATCTGCCGTCTAATAATTGGTACAACGTCCAGGAGTTCTCTGACTTTTAAGGTAACAGGTGCTTCCAGAATAACATCGGGGTTGAAATGCTCATGGCTAATAATACCTCGAATAGGTGGTGGTAACTTGTGTGGCTTCCGTCAGGCTACTAGTTCTCGCCTCTCTTCCAAATCTTTGTCTCGTGTTGTCCTCGCATTGCGTTGCTGAGGTTCCTGTCTTCTGTTCACTCCTACATCTTGCTCTTGTTGTGACTGACCAACTGTTTCCTGTGAGAGATCAACATCTATCTGCTCTTCTAGAGAAGTTCCTCGTCTCTGAATCTGCACTGATGGTTTTGGCTTAACCGGTTACTGCATTGGCTGACGTCCTTGCTGCTGGTCCACTATTTGATAGGGTGCACTTCACTGAGCACTAGCAGGTTTGCTTCGATGCGCAGGCATGGCGGAGACCCATTCGACATTCTTATTTCGTCTTGCTATAATGCTCTCTGGTATAATTGTACTTGTCATAAAGGAAACCTGTCGACTAGGCTGCTGTTGCTGAGGGTGTAACTGCAGTTGCTGCTTGTCACGGCAGCCAAGCCGTTCCAGGTGTAGGCGGTGGGCCAGGCCGACCGCCCATACAGGAGGAAAAGGGACGACCACCCAGGGCCACGCCAAGATTGACATCACGGCGCACAAAGGCCATACCAAGTATAGGTGGTCGGCCAGGCCGATCGACCATACAGAGGGAAGAGGGCATTGACCCGGTGCAAGGTCACAGCCAGTAGGGGACTCGGCCATAGTCGGTCGAGCGACCCCGAAGGCCGATGTTTGTTAGGGGCAGCATTGCCCAGGGCAACGCCTTGGCGGACCCCAACCATGTATATAGGACCGACAGGGCCCTCGCTAGGAACTGTGGAGGCTATAAGTGTGCCGGTGGGTAGAAGGATAATGTATTAAGGTGGAGGTCAGCTCTCCTAATAAGCCAGCCCCTGCCAAGCCTATGACTAACAACTCGCTTATGGAAAACAAATATAGACGTGCTTCTTCAGGCATAGAAATGCCCTCCACATAACCCCATCGGTCAATACCTGTATTTACCCAGATAGACCTTAGTTGTAGCTAGGCCGACTATAGTCTATGACCCCGTTCTATCTTAGCTCATTTCCTAGCCTACCTACATGACGGTCGGCCCGACGACATTGACCATTGCTCCGACCGACACCTACGGCACCTAGATCGCCGACCGTAGTCGGCCGTGACACTGCTCTCTTGTACTATTCTGTTCCCAGTTTCGATGCTGTTCTTCTTGTCTATGACGGACTTCATCTCTATTCGCTCGAAGCTATACTGACGACACTGGCTCTAGTGTGCAATCATTGCTAATATGTCCAACCTCTAAGCAGTTAAAACAGGTAACTTCGGTATGAGGTCGTCTCAGGTATGAGAGGGCTGATGTTAAAGACTTCTCAAGTCTGGATATCTGGCTGGCCATCGTTTGTATCGCTTGCGACATAGCTGTAACTGGATCTTGTGGAGAGACGGTCGCTACTGCCAGGTAGGTTACAGTTGGGCTAAACTGCTGTGGCTGCTCGGTGGTAGAGTATAGCTTTTCGATTGCTGCTCTTGCTTCCTTGAATGTATACATTCCTGTCGGTAATATCATCATAACTAGTTTCTTATGGTTCTTGTTTGACAATCCATCCACAAAAGCTCGAGCAAGGGTGCTTAACATATACTAGTCGGAGGTGAGGATTGCTAGTGTTTCCGCTTCTTTCATGTACTGCTGAAGAGACTTCGATCCTTGCTGAAGCGATCGAACCTGGTCTGCGAAGTAGGTGGTCTGGATATCGTCTTGTTCTGCCTTGGCATACTGCTCCAAAAAGGCCTTCTTTGATAACTCCCAGTCTCGCTGTGTCTCAAGTAGTAGTCCAAGAAACCACTGTGTTACCGCTCTCTTGAGTCCCTTGAAGAATGCTATCTTTTGTACTTGATCTTTTCTGCTAGTACCTGTTCGTAACTGTGCGAGGTCTTCTATACTGTTGATGAATATCTCCACCTCAATTGGGGTATAATTGACACATGTAAAGGTCAACATATCAATCTCAGATATTCTGACAGGTAATTTTCGAGTATCTTGTATATCGCTCAATGGTTTCGTCTGAGAAAAAGGACTTGATGACTCTGGGGTAGGAAATGTATCTGTGAACTCTGAAATTCCTAGCTGCTAGAAGGTATCGACTAGGTCGTCCTTGCTATTCGTTCGTATTATTGATCGTCGGTTGGAACTTCTGTCGGAAACAGGTTTTGGTATCGCTGGGTAAATCGTCGGTATTGCTGCTACTACTGCTGGTTCTGAATCTATCTTATGTCGGCTGGTCTCTTTGATGGTTGATGATTCTTTTAGTATTCTGGTTCGATGATAGGAAAGGTTCAACGATGCTGCTCTTGTAGATCTCGATAGGTGATTCTTCTGCAGGTTATCTTTCATATCCTAATACTTCGCTCTCTTTCTCGTAATTCTTTCTTAATCGTAAAACTCGTCTGCCAACTCTGGTAATTCAGGTCTTCGCTGGGCCAGAGCTTCACTCGCTCTATCTGCCAAAAACACAATAAACCAGATGAATGGACACAATCCACATTCACTGCTCAATAACACCATGATCAGACTATTACTGGCTAACCAACAGCCTTCCTAGGACCGCCAAAAGATGAGGACGCTATAAGTGTGCTGGTGGGTAGAAGGATAATGTATTAAAATGGAGGTCGGCTCTCCTAATAAGCCAGCCCCTGCCAAGCCTATGACTAACAACTCACTTATGGAAAACCAATATAGACGTGATTCTTCAGGCATAGAAATGCCCTCCACAGTATGCGACACCGAAGTATTTGCTTATGAGTGGCTTCAGGTACAAATGGCACTTCTTTTACTCATCAGTGGTTATACAACTACAAGACTGGGTACTGTGGAGGGCATTCCTATGCCTGAAGAATCACGTCTATATTGGTTTTCCATAAGCGAGTTGTTAGTCATAGGCTTGGCAGGGGCTGGCTTATTAGGAGAGCCAACCTCCATCTAAATACATTATCCTTCTACCTACCAGCACACTTATATCCTCTACATCTTTTGGCGGTCCTAAGAAGGCTGTCGGTTAGCTAGTGGTAGTCTGATCATCGTGTTATCAAGCAGTGAATGTGGATTGTACCCATTCATTTGGCTTATTGTGTTTTTGGCAGATAGAGCAAGTGAAGCTCTAGCCACAAGAAGACCTGACTTGCCAGAGTAGGCATACGATGAAGAGTTTACGATTAAGAAAGAATTACAAGCAAGAGAGCGAAGTATTAGGATATGAAAGGCAACCTAAGCAAGAATCAATTATTAAGATCCTCAAGAGCAACATTTTCAAACCCTTCGAACAAGTGTCTTAGAGCACCGACAGAAAAATCAGAACCAGCATGTAAGGTCCTAGCGCGAACCTCTAGAATTTTCGTAGTAGTGTGGGGATAGCTAGTACACTGGGGTTGCAACGGCGCGACACCGGCGTCAAGTACTCATGATATGGTAACCGGCTCTACTAGATATCAGGTTGAACGAAAGATCGGTGCGACGTCGCTATAGCTTCATATGGAAGTAGCATCTGACATTACTCGAAGAACTAATTGCTGACCTCCTAATAAGGTCCAGCGATGAGACTATATAGTAGAAGGCGGAGAAAGCGAGGTAACAGATACAAGTGACTTAGGGCAAACCCTTAGTCATCACGTCGCCACCCCGTCGCCCTGCGGTAACACCAAACAGCTTTGGCAATCCTAGCTGACAGCCCTTACACAGCATTAGTAGGAGCGACACCGACGGTTTACCCAACATTACGAGAACCTGCTTCTAATCTACCTACAATAACCCCAACCAGCAGTGAAGACGATCTAGTCTACACATTTCAGCAACTCAGAATAGAAGAAACAGACCGACCGATAAAAACAGTAACGATGAACGATACTGCCCTAGCCTAATCCTTTAGTGGTGTCAACTACAAGCCGATAGAGGTAGAAATGTATATAGAGAGTGTAGAGGAGATGACAGAATGTACAGGAAGAGATGCAGTAGGAAAGGTAAAGCTATGTCGTCTTGCATTCTACAATGGTTTAAGAGGAGCAGCAGTGTAGTGGTTTGGTGGTTTGGAGTTAGAGATACAGCGAAACTGGCAGTCACTGAAGGAAGCGTTTAACCAGCAGTACACCAGAGCTGAGCGAGATAATCTTCAGACATGCTATTTCTCTGATCAAGTACAGTCACTCTGATAAGGTAGCAAGACAATTAGACAATATATCCAAGAGGCCGACGCACTAGTATTATTGATAATAGATAAGAACATGTTATGTTTTCTAGCTCGAGCATTTGTGAATGGAATCAGCAACAAGGATGACAAGCGATTGATCATAGTTATCCTTCTGACCGGCATATATACCTTTGAAGAAGCGAAAGCAGCAGCGGAGAAAGTTATAGCGACTTCAGAAAATGGCCCTAGATATTTGCCATCGACCAGTTATCCAGCGATCGCAGCAAGTGTACAACCTGATCCACTAGTTACCCTGACTAATGCAGTACAAGCAATGAGCGACAAGATGTCCTCTTGAGACAAACCGCGATCTTCTTCCCCAGGTTATTCTTCTGCTAGTCCCTACCCGCAACGACCTCAGACAGAGATCATATGCTTCAACTGCCTCGAGTCTGGACATTATGGCAATGAATGTACTCTGGAACTAGTTTCGTAAGTACAACTCCAAGCTAATAGAGAAGAAGTTTGACGAAGACAAGAAGAATAGTAGCGAACATGGGAACAGAACAGTATAAGACAACAACTGCAGCAGACACAGCAGCCAACCCGACAAGTATCTTTTACGACGAGTACAGTCATAAGATGAAACGAGAATATTGAATGGGCTTCAGCAATGCCAGCACATCGAAGTAAACCTGCTAGTGTTCAGCGAAATGCACCCTACCATATAGCAGACCAGCAGCAAGGACGTCAGCTAATGCAGCAACCGGTTAGGCCTTAACCATTAGTTCAAATCCAAAGTTGAGGTACACCTATAGAGGAGAAGATGGATGTTGATCTCTCATAGGAAACAATTGGTCGGTCACAGCAAGAGTAAGGTGTTGGGGTAAATAGAAGACAGGAATATCAGCAACGGAATGCAAGAACAACTCGAGATAAAGAAGTGCAAGAGAAAGCTTTGGAAGAGAGGTGAGGACCAATAGTGTGACGGAAGTTACATGAGTTACCACCACCGATTCGAGGCATAGTCAATCATGAGCGGTTCAACACTGATGTTATTCTTGAAGCACCAGTCACTCTGAAGGTCCGAGAGCTCTGCACCAATCATTAGACGACAAATCGCCAATGAGATGAAGTCCTCAGCACATCGAGTCAAGTGAACCCAGAAGTCCAGCAACAGGAAGGTCAAGCAGCAGTAGCTGGAAATATAGTAGCTAGTGAACCTATCGTCACGCAGACCATACTAAAGCGAGAGGATATTCCAGAGTGCTTCTATGTCACATCCTGGATAAATATAAAGCCACTTCCTCGAACCTTAGTTGACTCCGGAGCAGTTGTCGACTTGATAAGTCCAGCAGCAGTCAAGCGAGTTGACTTTACAGCACAAGCGATCAAGGAACAACCCTGGGGAATAAAATTAGCAAGCGATGATCTAGTAGAAATAAAAGATTGTGTTGATATACCGGTGAATGTTGCAGGTGTAGAGATGACAGTCACAGCGTATGTTACTGGCATTGGTATTACCTATGACTTGTTACTATCACGACGATGGATGGAAGCTATAGGAGCAGCAGAAGATTATGAGAAGAGGGGGTTTACTATTCAAGGGAATAGCGGTAAGAGAGTTATCGTCCCACCTACACCATCCAATCTCCTTTGACTGAGCTTGCCTGTCGACTATGGACCAGGTACGGAAGTGAACACATTTGAAGAACTAGAAGAATAATGGGCTGAAGACGCGATAGAAGAACTTTTTGAAGAGTTGGATGAGGAGATCGATGGAAGTAATGCTAGTCAGCAGGGAAAAGAGCAGCACCGTTAGGCAGCCAGGAAACTGACAAGTGCGAAAGGATGCCTGGACAAGAAGAAGAGGGACAAGAGGTCAATATAGAGGATATTGACTATATACGGAAGAAGAAACCACCTGACCGAATAGTTGAGGTGTGTACAGCAGGAGAGGTCGCTCAGATAGAGAAGGACAAAGAGATGCAACCAGCAATTCCCTTGACAATGAGATAAGCAGCGAAGTTCCCAGTCGACCGGCGACTAGAAGTATGAGAGATATCCTCTGCAGTTCAAGAAAAAATCGATGAATTGTTTCAGTAGTCGGATATAACTATTGGCGAAGTAGCAGATACACTAGCAAAGCAAGCACAAGCGCGACGACTATTCTATACATGGCAAGAATTCTTTGTAAAGCGAATAATTAATGTCAAACCGACTGATCTAATCTGGCACACGATTGATCTTAAGCCAAATGCGACTCCAAAGCATGTTAGAGTAGGAAGATATACTCTTCGGGAATGAGACTTTGCTGCAAAGATATTTCCAGAAATGGAGGAAGCTGGGATACTGGTTAGAGGAAGTAGCGACTAGGGAGCATTGACACTATTCCCACCTAAGAAGAAAGGATCAGATCAGCTTCATGTGGTACACAACTTCATCCCCATCAATGCCAGTACTATCAAGCCGCAGTACCCGATGCACTGTATTGATGAGGTTTTTGAGACAGTTGTTTGGCCAGGCTATACATGCTTCTTCAGCACAGATGCTTCGAATGGATATTGGGCAATACTTATCAAACCTGGAGATAAGTACAAGGCTGAAATCATTACACCTCATGGACAGTATCTCTATCGACGGATGGGACAAGGACTTAAGGGAGCACCACATACCTACTCGCAGTTCTCGGACTTAGTGTTTGGACCTTTACCTCGTACTACGACTAAGACTAGAATGAACTCTCTTAACGGAACACATACGGAATGTGGATTCTCGCCATTCATGGATGATCATCTTGGTGGATTCAGAGACTTCAAGTCACAGTTTAGGTTTCTGCATGAGCAGTATTTCCCTCGAGTAGCATTTGGACCGGTGTATCTCTTAGGCATAAAGACAAGAGCATTCTGCAAGACATTAGAACTCGTCGGGTTTATGGGAAGTGCTGAAGGATTGAGACCTTCTGTCAAGCATCGGGATCGTTTATTGAACAAGCCAGTACCAATATGAAAAGAAGAACTAGAAGCGTTTCTATGGCTCACACCATTTCTGCGTATATTTATTCCTAGGAGAGCAGAGCATGCGATCCGGCTAAAAGAGGCCTAACAAGAGCAAGTACCAGTACAGCTACCAGAGACTGGAGTTGATGAAGGTCATGTAAGGAAGTCAGTGTGGCACGAATGGCAAGAGAAGGAATGGAATTGGACTGACCGACAACAGGAGTCCTTTGACTACATTAAGAAGTCAATCTCAGAGAACGCGATGTCCAGAGCTGATCCAGAGCTACAGTATCATTTGTCGACTGATGCTAGCAAGTATGGAATAAATGGAGTGCTTTTCTAACTTCAAGGAAAACCAGCAGGAACTGAAGCGGTACCAAAGTATCGAAGTAAAGAAAGAATCATCATGTTTATATTCTTCCGATTTGCTGATGCTGAAACACGCTATGGTACGACCGACCGAGAAGCTCTAGCAGTAGTAAGATGCCTTGCAGAGGTACGGTGGCTGGTGATCGGTAGTCTACATCCAGTCAATTTATATACGGACTACCAGTCTTTACAGTCTATCCTGAGTCAAGGAGCGAGTGCATCGAGCCGGATTGTGAAGTGGCAAGATAGGCTGAATGAATATGACTTCGAAGTACATCACCGACCAGGAAAGTCGCACCTAATGGGAATCGCAGATGGTCTTAGAAGAATGCCAACACGATATACAACTATACCAAGAGCGGAGGATTTAGAGAGGATGGCCTTACCTGCGATACTAGAGAATGACCCATACCAAAGCTATCGTACTTGCAAAGACTATGGAGATATAGTCGACTACCTTACGAGCGGAGTTACTGAGCTACGAAAGAGAGGACTAGGTGTTAGTCAGGTCAAGAATATATGACAGAAAGCAAAGCAATACCGACTTACCAGAACTGGATTACTCAGAGAAGAGCGGAGCGGTATTTGGGTGAAATATATTCTACCAGCGGAGGTCTCCAATATCCTGATGCAGTTTCATGATGGCTGTGGCCACTTTGCGCATGCTTATACCCTCGACCAGATTATTAGACAGTTCTATTAGCCTAAGCATGTTCGTGATGTTGAGAATTGGTGTCGATCCTGTGCAGTATGCCAGAAACTAGGCCCTTAAAGGAAGAGTACAGCCTTGGTGCTGATCATCAAGTTTGAACCTCTTGCGATGATGGGATTAGACTTCCTCAGACCAGTGTCTCCCAGGTGCAAGCGGACTGGTGCCAAGTATATAGTAGTCGCGGTAGACTATTTCACCCAATATGTGTGGGCAAAGGCATGCAGGAAGGCAGACGGTAAAGCAGTGATCGACTTCTTTGAGAACTTCATCTCACCTAACTTTAGATTCCCACGGTCGCTATATACGGACAATAGTTCGCACTTCACAGGAGATCCAGCATCAGAATACTTCAAGTCAAAAGAAATAGCAAACTATGACACACCAGTATCACACCCATCATTAGTCGGCCTAGTGGAAAGGACAGCACAACTAGTCGCCAGTCGGACAAGAGCCTACTACATTAATCAAGGACCAGTCAGAATTGACACATGGGGACTCTCACTACCTAACAGTATGCTCACAATTAACACCCTGCTGGTGAAAATCTATGGTTTTACACCTGCGGAAATGATGTTCAGGTATAGGCCAGTAGCGACTTGAATGTCAGATGTAGAGGAAAGTGGAGGAGTTGAGGACGTGGAGTATTATGTACTGCATCGATATCGATTGCATATTGAGCAACGCGATGAGCTGCGAGAAGTAGCCCAACAGGTTATGGCAGCGACACATAAGCGGATGGAGACACAGCGGAACCCTGTATGGACAAAGCTGAAGGAAGGTGATCTGGTATTGTTCTAGAACGCGAAGCTTGAGAAGCATAAAGGCAAGAAGCTAGAAACCCGCTGGTCAGAATCTTATCGTCTAGTTAAAGTTAACCTAGGAAAAGTTAGTGGAATGGTTAGCAAGCTATATGGAGATGGAACAGACTCATACAGAATTCATCTCGATGATATGAAAGTATATTGCCCTCGATCGGATTTCCCAGAGCTGGTTATAGCCCATACCACCATCATCTATGGACGCAACGCAATGAAGTATGCAGGGTTCACAGGTCAGAGAGCTGTTGACTTAGGGTCATGCTAAACACCAAGAATATCAGTCAGAAGAGTTTATAATCATCTTAAAACATCACGGTTAGAATTGGAATCACCTTTGGAGTCACGTTTGCAGTCGCATTTGGAGTCGCGGCTGGCAGCTAGAAGTCAGAATCTCAGTCGAATGCAGTTAGGGAGAGCCTATAAGTATGTTGAATACTCTATTGCCGCCTGGAAAAGTTTTAGCAGGGCTCCGCTATAGAAGCTATAGAGGTCGCAAGTTTTACTTCCAGCAAGCCAGAAGGAGGGTTTTGAGTCCCCTTAGATGTCGTATTTGCATACCGCCACATGTCCTACAGTTGATAGGTACACAGTACCCAAACTGAGGAGTTGGAGCTATACTACCTGCAAAGGCGCTCGACATATGCAGGAAAGTGGCCACACGAAAGGAAAAAAGAAAAGAAGAAGAATGGATAGGCCATACGAGGTCTATATAGACAGGGAAATTAGAGAAACCCCTATACCCCGGTCCTCGGTTCTCGGCGCGATGCGATTTCTCGAAGCCCTGTACCTTGTAGAAGTAGAGGATCTCTAGATGGTGGAAATTACCATAAAACACGTTCAGGGTTTCCTATAGGCTTTCTATATGGAAATTTTGCTGCGAGTCCAACTATCAACTCCGTTTCTTGATGCGACGACCCTGATGCCAAGAAATTAACGGAGTTAAGCTGATATATATCTTCTAGACCAGAATTTTGCGGTAGATCCAATTCTCTTGTCCATTTTCTTATTAGTTTGCTATATGTGACAATACTCCTTATTCTCAGCTGACGTAAAGAGATTTTCCTTTGTTATTTCCTACTACATTGACACTTGAGTTTCCTATGTCCATATTGCTTCTATTGTTCCTATTCTACTATTCTATAGGCTATGGACCGGCGGGACGTGAGGTTTGGAAGAGAGGCAGCTGTGGAGGGCATTCCTATGCCTGAAGAATCACGTCTATATTGGTTTCCATAAACGAGTTGTTAGTCATAGGCTTGGCAGGAGCTAGCTTATTAGGAGAGCTGACCTCCATCTAAATACATTATCCTTCTACCTACCAGCACACTTATAGCCTCCACAGTACCCTTGTTGAGAAGAGGTCTCTTTTGTACAGTGATATCAAGTTGTTCTTAGTCCAGGGCGAAGAGCAAGTTCCGGTAATTGCGATGAGGCTTAGCCTTAAGCATATCAAGAGATTCGGTAGGAAGTCTAGAGAGTAAGTGTCTTCATTCATAGTTGTTCACTGGCTTGAACTGTATATTGAGTATAGCAGAAAGGAATTCACATTCTATGAGGGAGCTGATCTCGGTATCTGTCCTATCATACTTTTTCTAGCTTTGGCCTTCGCTGACGATGCATTTGAGGCCAACGTTACCACTATGACAGAAATTTACCATCTGGTAATCCTGTCATGGTGGTACCAGCCATAGCAATAGTCACGTCTATACGGCAGTCCGATGGGGAGGCGCCGCCCAATAGCAGGTGTCCTAATAGTCACCTTCTCAGCCAAGAGAGTCAGGTGATTGAGGGTGTCATCTCAAGTCTACCCTGCAGTATATAAATATAGTACGCTGGCCTGAGTAGAGAGGCCAGCGATCAGTTCTAGCATCAATAGAATCCAAGCTGTTGCCCATCTATTTGAATACATACCTTCAGGAACCTAGCGACTCGCAAGTAGTCTTTTCCATATTCAATCGTATCGCATTGTACAGCGACTAGGCGTCGGAACGCCGGCGAACGTTGAGAGGCTCGATCGTCGTCACACTATCCACGAAGCCCAGAGGTACCCTTTGAGTAGGGTCCTTACAAATCCCAGCCAGAAAAACCCGCATACATCTCAAGTGAAAAACCAAGTAAGCTAAACATCCTATTTTCCATAATGTTGAGGCCACTCCTACTAATATGCGAATATCCGAGACTAAACACCTTCAATATTGAAAACACAGACATTATTTTATTCGTCTCAGCTGCGCATGTGGTTTTGAAAAGGTTCTTCAATTCTATGATCTTCGACAAGCCTCAGGAAAGAAGATCTCTGGTAAGAAAGCTACATCTCTTATGGAAGAGGCCTTTAATATGGCGCTAATCACATATATCAGAGGCCCTCACTCCTGAAGAGTGCAATTAGATAATGAGCCATCTATATGATATTATATACCAGGATTTATCGACCAGGACTGTCAGGCTATCTACCTTGGCAGTCCATCACGAGATGATCTTGTAAAAGCAGTGGGACGGCTGGCTTGTGATGCATTTACACCTACAACCTTGACTGATGCTCAAAAACTTGAAATCAGCAATGACCCAAGGGTGCTCGAACTCTGTCAGAGGCGTCAACGTTATGCAGAAAAGATAAAAAAGGATCCGAACTTCCCCACCATCAAGGCTGCTGAGGGGACAAAGTGGTATGAATGACATAAATCGATACAAGCTGACATCAATAGCTTGAAGCGCCAAATGAGTGATGCTCGTCTCAACCAGGCTATTCAGGAGTTCCACGATACGATCAATACAATTGAGATAAATAACTAGTTGCAGAGCATCATGCGAACCAAAGTCCTCGTACCATCGACTATGGAATATGAGCTTGAAGAGTGAGCTGTAGCGGCCAAATTATTCTTCAAGTTCCTGAATAACTTTGACGAGTCTCAAGTCTTCCAAATACATGCCAGACTCATCCGAAATTTGATCAGGCTTTGCAAACGATAGGAGACCCCCTGTCCGTATAAGGGGGCAACTCCACGAAAGCGGTAACATGCCTTGTATGAAGATGAACACGTCGAGAGCATTCAGAAGCCTAATAAAGTCCTCCAAATCGATGGTACTATCGTGGAACCTCATAAACTATCAGAAGGTGGTGCTCTATACTGTCTGTTTTGCAGATGCAATGAGGGGGCTGAACTACGAAAACGTAATTTTCTGTTCGCTCACATTGATGGCCTCTGGAAGCAAATTCAGGAGCAGCAACTTGATATGAGGGTACTGTGGAGAGCATTTCTATGCCTGAAGAAGTGCGTCTATATTGGTTTTCTGTAAGCGAGTTGTTAGTCATAGGCTTGGAAGGGGCTGGCTTATTAAGAGAGCCAACCTCCATCTTAATACATTATTCTTTTACCCACCGGCACACTTATAGCCTCCACAGTACCCTTTGCATAGGGTCCTTACAGTAAGGCTCCATATCCTCACAAGGCCACAGACAGAGGAACCAAAAAGACTAAGCCCAAATAGGGTAAAGGTTGGGCTGAGGGCATTGGCGAGACGCCTAGTACCCTACGGCAAGGCGATGGTCTCAACCCTATTACTTGTACTAATGGTCTAGAACACCTCGTAACACGGTGAGTTACTGCAGAGGCAGTAGCCACCGAAACAGCATACGAAGAACCTATGGATACTCTCACATAGCTGCTAGTGGAATTGTAATCAGGGGACGCCTTGGTTGTAAGACAAAAGTAAAGCATATCCACAGGTCACCTTCGGCATGCCGGGTCCACGATGGATGAATGGCGAGTAGACGGCAAGGGTTTACTACGCTATAAGGGGGCCGTGTACATCTCAGATGACCCGGTAGTCAAAGAAGAGATCATAAAAATGAATCATGATGACTCCTATGGAGGCCATTTTGGCAAAGCGAGGACGGCAGAGCTCGTCCGCTGAAAGTATTATTGGCCGTCCTTTGCAAAAGCCATAAAGGACTATGTACACCAATGTGACATATGTCAGAGGACGAAGGCGTCCCGACATTGTTCATATAGCGAGTTATAACCTTTGCTGATACCAGATAGGCAATGGAGAAGTCTTTCTATGGACCTGACCACGGGTCTACCTCTCAGTGCCAATAGCGACTCGAAGGCATACGACACTATATTAGTTATAGTAGATCGTTTAACGAAAATGGTAAAATATTTCCCAGTCCACAAAACACTTAATGCTGCAGAATTGGCTGATCTCTTCCATAAGAAGATAGTCTATGCATTCAGGATGCTATCGTCCATCGTTTCGGATAGGGGTAGTATTTTCACAAGCCAATTTTAGTCGAGCCTTTGATTCTACATAAAGATAAGGTGTCGACTAAGCACTGTATTGTACCTGTAGACCGACTGGCAGACAGAACGGCAGAACTAGACTCTGGAACATTACTTGCGTTGTTACATCAATTATAAACAAGACGATTGGGTCAACTGGCTACCGCAGTCGAAATATGCCTACAATAACACCCAACATTCATCCACAGTGATTACCCCTTTTTATATGATGTACAACTACCACCCAAAGTTCACTTGGGACGTCGAGGCCGACGTTCCTGAGGGGGAGGCACCTGCAGCACACGAGCGTGCAACAGCAATCGAGACAGAGAGGCTTCAGTGTGTGGAAAGGCTGCAGGACGTAGTCACGTATCAGACCAAGTATTATAATCGAATCCATACTGCAAAGCACTACAACGTTGGCAATAATGTCCTCCCTTCCTCAAAAAATATAAGCCTAGCTCATCCAAGCAAGAAGCTGGATTATCGATTCCTAGGTACATTTGAAATCGTTGAGACCGTCAGGAACCAGGCATACTGGCTTGCACTGCTGAAGGTATATAGGAACATTCATCTAGTGTTCCCTGTCTCACTATTAGAGCCATACGAGGGACGACCTGGCGGATCTCATGTGAAACCCCTGCCAGCAGTGCTTATGCGAGAGGGTGAGGAGTATGAGGTCGAAGAGATTCTAGACGAAAGGACCTACCGTGGTAAGAAGCAATACCTCATCAAATGGGTAGGCTATCTGGATTGGAAAACTTCATAGGAACTGGAGACGGCAGTGCAAATTGCACCTGAACACCTCAATGCCTTTAGGCAAAGGTAGACCACAATCATTCCGAAGGCAGATAGGTCACCAAGGAAGCAAAGAAGGGGATAGGCTGAGAAGGAACTCTTTCTACATTTTTTCCCAAGGGGTTTTTTGCGCAGTTTTAAAGAGGTCTACTCACCCCCGTCGGGAAGCCATCGACCAGTAATTCGACCCCTCTCCAAACTACTAAGAACTTAGCAGAATTTTATGATTCCAAAGGCAAACTTTTGCCTGGTCTATGATTACTGGGGTCAATTCTACGTATATCACCCTATGAAATAGCTACAAATAAAGTTTTATAATCATGCAGACAGCGGTAAGTAGGCGACGAGGCTGCGGGCAGAATCAGGTTGATTCTATAATATAATGCTTCAAACAACAAAAAAGAGGGTTACTAGCCCAAGGATACTGGTCCACGAGGGGCATGCGACGATAGATTATTCGCCTTCAGTATCCTCCTCACTCTCCTCGCCACTCCCACCTAATATCTCGTTCCCAGCATCGGCGTCTTCATTGTGACTACTAACGGACTCGTCACAGTTGTCGTCCTCACCATGAATGTGATATCCCTCCTCGTCCTCTTTCTTGGAGGAGCTCCCCCCAGACGTCGGTAGGTCGGTGGTTAAAACTCATAGGTCCAACTCACCCTCTGGTGCCAAAACATCAGCAGAGCCTATATGGGGGTCAGACAAAGGTGACTTACGATGTAACGCAAAAGCCTGTTGGTCTCCTTTATTAGCTCGATTACCTGCCCCATGCTCTCAAGAAGATCTGGAATGGCTTGCAACACAGTAACGCTGCGTAAACGCAAAAAGTCCTCTAAGTTCCTCGTATAGTAGGACTGTAGGCAGAGGAGGTCTGTTGTACGCTCAGTGACATGCTGCTTGCTGCCTGGAACCAAGCTTCGGACAGCCTAGTGAGCGGTACAGAGGCAGGTCGCAGCACGTTGAACTTTCCGAAGGTCCCTCCAAAAGCGACGTGAAACCTAGTAACTTTATCAGTAAGAGAAGACAGTAGCCCGAAGGGAAAACTCACTGGGTCGCAAGTCTTTTTTAGCTTTGTGCAGCGCTTACACTTCTGATATGGGTGTGGGCGTCTGCATGTTAGTTCCAGTTCCTCCTTGTAACGCTTGGAGAAGCGCAGGTAACAGGCGGGATCCAGAATCGGCTGCAGGGGCAGATCGAAAGGGGGACTAGGGCGGACCATAGTAAAGTTTAGAAAGGAAAATGAGCTGCCCAAATGTGCAGAAAACGATGGAGGTGGGTGCAGTGAGGCAACACAAGGTGATAATTGCGGAGGTTAAAGAAAGAAAAGAGAAGGTAGACGTGATCATGCGTTTCTATGGTGGTGTAACAAAGAAATCATGTAATTAGAGCAACTCGTGTAAATAAAACGCTGAAAACAGAAAATCGACGAATTAGACTTAGTTCGAAAAAAGATTAAAAACGACAAAGTAAATAATAAGAGTCGGAAAATTACTAAGTAGATTTTGGAGCGACAGATGTCGAAGGGCATAGTCGACGCAAATATGGAATTGTAACTGCGAAATGCAGGGGAGGCACTGGGTATCCGACGCCCAACCATTGTCTCTAAGTCGACGCGCGAAGCCTAAAGAAAAAATAGTTTTGAGAAATACTTAAGTTCATGAAACCTTATCGATAGCCACGATCGATTAGGGCCAGAGGATCCTATTGTGGATCGACGCCGACCCGATACCCTCATAAGGAGGTGATAAATGATCCTATCTTCCCGAAACAAGAAGTTAGCATCACAGTTCATATTAAACGGATTGTCGTCGGTAACCCATGTTACGTTTACTTACAGCGTTGTATTCGCTTGTCAGCCCAGTAGGGGGAGCTCGCCTAACGAGCGACCCAATTATTTATTTCGCGCATGCACGATAGTGCAGGGGTAGTGATCGAAAGACGGCGGAGTGATCGCACGAGGTCGCAGGGACTTCGCGTACAACAGAGAAGCGATCGCCTGCGATCATGGTACGTACCAGATCACGATGCGAGTACTATATAGGAAGGCTCAGCCTTCACCACATAGGAGCATCGTGCTCAACTCAAATCTTGAATCGGTATTCATAGTAACGAACCCGCACTGCCAGTGAACCAAGTGAACAAACACACCCTTTGTCATTTGTATTCAGCTGTCTAAGCAATAGAGATTTATCTCACAACCCAAGTCCTTAGACGCAGGATCCTTTAAGCCCCAGGTTGGACCTAAGCTTAACGAATCATTACACTTTGAGCACCTCGTAGGTACGGTATACCTGGATTACAAATGATGGCAAGTGCATCAGCTTCAACGGTTGGCGGACCAACAGTTGGAATGGAAGGACCGATACTAGTTCGATCAGTCAAACCACTCAAGGTCAGGGTTCCAGAGACCTTCGAAGGAAAGAAAGATCAACTACAACCCTTCCTTACGCAACTCGAAATCTTCTTTGGGTTTCACATGGATCAGTTCCCAGATGCTCCAACTAAGGTGCTATTCGCAGCATCTTACATGAGAGGAACGGCTTACGAATGGATAGAGGGACGACTCCAAGACTATCTAGCCAATCTGAACGATTGTGACGAACGAGACGACGAAACCAACGAACTCTTCGAGAGTTATAACAACTTCAAGAAGGAAATGACCAAGATCTTTGGGGATATAGACTGAGAGAGGACCGCAGAACGGAACATTATGGCACTACGTCAAACGGGATCGGCATCAGCCTATGCGGCGGAATTCCAAAAACATGCGGCAAGCGCAGATTGGGACGACACTGCTCTAACGGCCCAGTACTACAGAGGACTTAAGGAACGGGTCAAGGACGATATCTCCAGAGCTGAGAGGCCCGACGACCTAGAGTCAATGGTCACGCTATCGATAGTGATTGACAACCGACAGTACGAAAGGGACCTTGAGCGTAAAGGACACCCCTCTTACTTCGCTGCGAAGAAGAAGACGTACACGACGACCAACAACAAGAAGCCCTACTACGGACCACAACCAATGGAGGTTGACAACATGCAAAGGAAGCCAAGCATTTCCAAGAAGGAAAAAGAGAGACGCTACAGAGACAAGTTATGTCTGAAGTGTGGGAAACCAGGTTACTTCGCAAGGAACTGCAAGAGCTCAGGACAACTCAACCAGGCCGAAAGGAAAAGCCAAAGGCCAAGAGGAAAGCAGGCGAGACCAACGCACTTCGTGAACATGGCGGAACCAGCCAACTACCAGAACCCCATAGACTTCGAGGAAGAAGACTGGGACCTCACGATGTACCCTGAGGAAGAAGAGGTAGCAAGTTGGGAGAACGATGATAGGTTAGATACCAGATCGACAGAAGAACTGCCGACGATCATTGAAACAGCCGACGAAGGCTGGGGCACTCTAAGAGAACATGAGCAGCCGACCGAAGCACTGAATCTGGCGATTTCAAGAGAGATTGAGGAACAGGAAGTAGAATGCAAGGGACTAGAGGTCGATTGGAAAGGACAGACAGCCCTATGGTGGTATGCAGCTAGACATTGGACGGCCTGTTACGACCCAGAGTGCGGCATACACGAGTCACAGAAAACCTTCTACCCCACGCTATTCTCTTATCAGAAGCGGCAACCATGTCCTACCAGATGGGATAAGTGCTACGACAATGCTTGCTTGACGCACATGGACAGCAAGGTCCAACAACACTTCTACCCACAGAAAACAAACGAGACATG